>CM046455.1:33890667-34201156 GCA_025506515.1 Flaveria trinervia
CCATGGAAGGTGTTAAAACCTGGCTTGGAAGTTGTTTTTCCATAAAAGATCTCGGTGAAGCCGCCTGTATTTGGAATAAAGATCTATAGGTATAGATCAAGGTGGTTAATAGGTTTAAATCAAAGTGCATACATTGATAAAGTCTTGAAAAGGTTCAAGATGGAAACACTAAGAAAGGTATGGTACACCTATTCAAAGAGGGGCAATATTGAGTACATCTCAATGTCCAAGCTCAAAGGATGAGCAAGATCGAATGAAGGACATCCCATATGTGTGTGCTATAGGATCCATCATGTATGCGATGATATGCACTAGACCAGACGTGTCATGCGCGTTAAGCATGACAAGTAGATATCAACAAAATCCAGGTAATAGCCATTGGATGGCTGTTAAAAGTATATTGAAGTACCTTAGGAGGACTAAGGATATGTTTCTAATATACAGGTCTGGTGAAGAGGAACTCGTTGTAAAGGGTTACACGGATGCAAGCTTCCAAACTGATCGAGATGATTCTCGATCACAATCGGGGTATGTCTTCATTATGAATGGAGGGGCAGTGTCATGGAAGAGTTCAAAACAAGACGTCGTAGCATTGTCCACTACAGAATCCGAATACATAGCCGCCTCATTAGCAGCTCAGGAAGCTGCATGGATAAAGAAATTTATCGCGGATCTAGGGGCCGTCCCTACCATTCAATACCCCCTAGATATATTTTGTGATAACTAGGGTGCAATTGCATAAATCAAGGAACCCAGTGCACATCGAAAGACTAGACACATTGAGCGGAGATTCGACTACATAAGTGATGAAGTTGAAAAAGGAAAGATATGTATTCGTAAAGTTCACATCGATCAAAACATTGCAGATCCACTTATGAGGCTCCTTGAATGAGCAAAACATGAAAGTCATACTTGTGCCTTAGGACTTCAATTTTCTAGTGATTGGAATTGATCTGTTTAGTGTTTAAATGTTTGGCACAATGTAATGTTAACTCTTTATATATTTGTGACATTTTGAGTTGTGTTCCTTTTAGCATGTATATATATCCATGAATATGTTTATTATTCTAAATCTCCATAGTCGGTCATATTTGTGGGAACAAATACGAAGGTAAGACTATTATGACCATGGATTGGTGGATACTCATATGGTACGAATATAGAGCAATTGGTTGCTACCAAGGTCATAGATATTTATGGGATAAAAATATTGGACTGACCCGCATCTCAATTTTACTACATGGAATCTTCTAGATTGATCATAAGTAAATTTGAGTAAAGGCGAATATCATTTGGTATCCTTCGACCGGAGATACATATTTGGTTTTGATATTCACCAAAGTGTTATACCTTGAGCTAGTTCTTCACTGCTCTGAAATAATGGACAGTACATAAGGCTATGTTCAGGTGTGACACAAGGTGATTGTGAGAAACCTATGTAGTCAAGATGAAATTTGTTCCTCTTATTCGTTGAGAGCAAGATGTCTAAGGCCTGATTAAGTTAAATCAACAAGGAATGATCATTGTGTGTCCTTGGATTCAACATGACATTTCAAACAAAAGGATTAGTGATTGATTCACCTAAATCATTTCATGTTGGATACTTGAAGGGGATGATGTTATTGAATGGCTTTGAATCATGCATATTAAGGGTAGTAAACCGTTGATAGGCGGTATTTACTGCTCGCATCAATCTTCTATGAATCTTGTGCAAGTGGGAGATTGTTGGATTCTTTATGCCCAAGACACATATAATATTGATGTGGTTAGTACGTAATGATCCAAGTCAGGGCATACCCAATAACAAGCTTGCAAACACTAATATAAATATTTAATTGATGATATGATCATGCAATTGAATAAATACACCAATTTAGAAAATGGGTTTTCTAAATGAATTCCATATGAGATGAAACAACTTATAAGGATATTTTGTTTATGGACATTATTTGTAATGTTATTTAAGTTGGTTAAATAAAATCAAATAATAGTTATAGTGTGTCTATAAGTTATATAATTAAAAGGTTAATTAGATAACTTATAATTGTTATTAGTTATAAAATTAGTGAATGACTTTTTGGGGTGAAAACCCCAAAATGTTTAAGTTTTGGCCGCCCCTAATAGGGGTCCTTGGCCTCTTGTTTCTTTCACTTCACTTCTTGAAACACACATACACTCCATCCTCCTTCTCTCTCTTACATGCAAGCACCTCAAGAACCTTTCTTTTTCAAGATTGTTGAAGAAAGTAGAGGCTGAAAATCGGTTTTCCGCAGCTCTTGTGGTGCGATTTTGGTGTCTAAAAGCCTTGCAACAAAGTGTCTTGCTTGAGGCTTGTGGGTATACTAGCTTGAGGACATCTTCCTTGGTGTTTTGGTCCTTCAGGACTTCATCCTCATCTTCACATCCAACTATTTGGGCAGCCTTTTGGAAGGTGGTTCATCCAATGTTTTTGGGCCGCTTTGGAATGTAGTTCCATGGTCGATTTTGGTTGTTATTGTTTACTTCTTGCTAGTTATTTCACATATATATGACTTTATAATCTTGGGTTTGTTGTTGACATAAAATGAGCCTTAATTTTCAGCTTATAAATCATTATATTAAGGTAAGTTTCTGCTACGTTTTTCTTGTTTAAATTGTTAAACAACATTGTTATTGGTCCATCGAACCCAACACAACCTTAAACTGTTTCTTAACATAATACCACGGTCATCGGGTTTGTTCTTAAATACCCATTTCGTTCCTGTTAGGCATTTGTTTGGTGGTATATCAACTAGCATCCAAACCTCGAGTTTCCTAGACTGTTGCACGTCTAGTAGCATCGATTCAACCCAACAAGGATCCTAACGAGGTGCATGAACATTCTTTGGACCAATTTGGGATATAAAAAAGAGAATATGCACACATTGATCAAACCAGATTAACTCCACGTCTGAGCTTCATCGGTGATGGTTCCAATATCATGGGGATGGTCTTTCAAGTTCTTGAAATCAATGTTTATTGGTACGGTATTTGGAAGAGGTGGGGTAATGGGTTGTTGGTGGCTAGGTGATGGAGAAGAAGGATGGTTGGGCAAATTCAATTGGTGAGACTAATGGAATAGTTTGAGATAAGGTAGAGGTGGGTGACAAGGGAAGAGATGCATAAACTAGTGGAGGTGGAATGTCAAATGATGATATGGAATATGCAATGGCAAGTGATGTGGCATTGTCAGGTGATGAATTAGGAGGCGCTTGATGAAAAAGAGGAAAGAGTTGAACACCGTATTAGAATCAAAGAGCAATTTGGGTTCTAATCGGACATCAGAGGATTAGATTCCATCCAATCAATGTAGAATGACTCTTGCATACGTGTTCTCTTGTTATACACCCGATAAACTTTCTTATAGGAGGAATAGCCAACAAAGTAAAACTCATCATACACAACACGAAAATTTGTCTTTTGTTCTTGGGTGTTTAGTAAAGTACACAAGCATCCGAATGGATGAAATCAATCAATCAAAGGGTTCCTCTTATGGAACAATTCATAAGGGGTCTTCATTTTTCTTTGATGGTCAACACACTATTAAGAACAATGAAACACAGTTCATCGCCTCAACCCAAAAGATAATGGGTAAAGTGGATTCAATCAATATTGTATGAGTGGTTTCAATAAGGGTGTGATTCTTTCTTTCAGCAACACCATTCTATTAAGGTGTTCTAGGTCCACTGGACTCTATCATAATACCTTTAGTTGCATAGAAGGAATCAAATATATGATTTCTAAACTCGGTACCATTTTCCTTTCGAATAGTCATCACATTCCTCTTGCTTATCACATCAATAGAAATAATCAACTTCTGTAGCTCTTTAGTAGCTTCTCGTTTATGGGCAAAAAATCTCATCCATGACTACCTTGAGAAATGATTTGTAACAAGGTAAAAAGATCTCTTAGCAATGGATTTCACATTGATTGCGCCAAACAGACTAGTATGTAACAACTCAAGGGGATTAGAAATGTTGTTTTCATGTTTTGGTTTATAAGGTTACTTATGTTGTTTTCCTTTGGCACATGCCATGGATTTCTTAACAACAACAAAGTATTTTAAAGGTAATCCCCTAAAAAGGTTGTTTTTAAATAATTTGTTTATCCTTATAAAATTAACCTGGCCCAATCTATGATGGCACAAGAGACATTCAGAGCTGGAGGTTTACACAGAAGACAGATGACAATGGATGTCGATTCTCGAGAATCCATGTCAAGAAGATATGTGTCATTCTTTCTCAGAGCACGCATGAGCACCATCTCCTCTAGAATATCAATCCCAGATTTCAAAAATAGACATTCGTTGGACTTGAACAAGACTAGAATGTCTTTATCACAAATCTGACATACTATAAATAGTTTGAGACCGAGCTCAAGCACATAATTGACTTTTCTTAGTGTAAGGGATCCATTGGAGACCTCCCATTGACGAATGATTCTTCCACCATTCTTGTTACAAGCAAATACAACATATCCTCCTTTGATGATTCGATAGTTTGTCAATAAGTCCTTCAGCCCCATCATATGTTTGAAGCATCCACTATAAGCATGCCAAATACTTTTTACAGCTTTAGTGAATGACTCCTGCAAGAATAGAATGAATAGATTAACCAGCTGAAATAGGAACAAGCGTTTGAACAACTTTAGGCTTTGGTGTAGTTGACTTCTTGTAAATGAAATTATTAACAAGATGAGTTAACGTACTGCACAAGAATTTAGGTAAACATGTCTGTGATGAAACTCAGGATAATTTTTAATTACATGATCATCTTTACCACATCTAAAGCAATGAGACTTTAGTTTAAGTCAATTATGAGATAGATTTGCAATTTTATCTATACATATTTCCTCACCACACTCAAATATATAGGAATCATCATCAATGTATATACATACAATTCTCTGGTTTTGGGTTATTAATTGAAAATATTATTTACAGAAGTTGAAACATTTTCATCTGAAGTACATGTGGTACTTGTACCACTTGTACTTGCACAAGAAGATGACATTACCCTTTCACTTGATGGTGAAATATTAATTGGGTAAAAGATGGGATGAGGTGAAGAAAGAATTTCTTATAGCAATTACTTTTAATTTTATCTTTACTCTCGACAGTAGAATCATTTACGACATCATTAACACAAGCAATAGAAGCATCAACATTACAATTCAAATCATTTAAGAAGTAGAAAAATTACTTGAACAAGCGAAATCAGTGTCTGAGATAGATTTTTTGGAAACAAAAACAGAACTTAAAGTAGAGCTATGATCTAAAACAGAATGTTGAGGATTAGGTGTACTAAAACTATTGCATCCAAGCCTGGTAGTCTGTCCATAAACATATTTCTCACGTACATCCTTAGAGTTCACAACTTCTAAACCTGTAGATTGAGTGTTAGTATCTATTTGAATCAAGTGATTAGAAGGGTGTGGAACAGGGATAAGTGAATAACAATAAGTATTAAGAGAAGTATAAACCGCAACAGTTTCGTAACCCAGGCAAGTTTTAATCCTAGCCCCCCTTTGTGATTTACACAAATCGTCATGTTTCATTCCAGGAATGGTCCATTTATCATGTTTTGAATTAATTTTACTAGTTTTAAACTTAGCAAGTGCAACTCTTTTAGTCAAAGTATTGATTTCAATATTTGTTTCTAGAACAATTCTTTTTAATTGTTCATTTTCTTTTAAACCCTCATCTAATTCAACAAAATATTTTGGCACAATTATTTTAAGCTCTTCATTAATTCATTTTATGTCCTTTTTGTTATCATGTAACAGACAATATGCTTTATACACACCAAATAGCCTAATTTTGCAAGATGAAGAACACATATCTTGTATTGAAGACCCATCACCACCATCTCTGCTACTAGAGCCTTTTTGTATTGACACATGGGAGTACTCGTCTTGTTTTCCTCAATAGTGGTTGCAACATCATTATTCTCTTTGATTCTCTTTTCACACTAGCTTCTAGCTATCAACACATTCTCATCTTCACCTTTATTTAAATCCTCAACCTACACATCACCATCTCCAATCTTCTTAACGCACTCCTCATAATCCTTCTTCATACATTTAGGTATTTTAGCTTCACTTCTAAATTCTTTAAATAGATAAAACTCTTCCATACAATCCTTCTTCTCCTTCTCTTCAAAAATCTCAGCATCAAGGGCTGGATTGATTTCTCCTTTAGTGTCTTCTACTTCTGCACTCCGGTCAAAGCTTGAAATCCAAGCTCTCTATGTCTTATGTTTCATTTCTTCCTTCTCTCCACTCGAAGCTAATCTTGGAACTACAGAATTGCTTCGATCTGTGACAATTAGCAATGGACATTCTCTTTTGAAATGTCCTCAATGCTTGCAATTAGAACATCTCAGTTTGGATTTATCAAAGCTTAATTTGGAGTTAGAGTTTTTGTAAGGCCCCGTTCCCGGGAAGCCACACAGTTGGTTAATCATAGCATACATCATTTAATATAAAAGAATTAAGCAGAAATAAACAAACATTCACTTAATACTTAAGTTGATCATAGCATACATCATTTAATATAAAAGAATTAAGCAGAATTAAACAAACACTAACTTAATACTTAAAGTTGATATGTAATCATACATTTGTCCTTCATTTGTAAATAAAACTGTTGGGGTTTGTTAGAACAAGATACATAGTTTAACTATTTAAACTTTGTGAAGATGCAACGGAAACAAACTTTATAACATAGTTTATAAACTGAAAATTTCGGTTTCAAATTGATATTATAAAGTAACAAACAAACCCAAGAACAAAGGACCTTTTATATGTGAATAAGACTAGCTAGGTAAACACAAAACATATATTATGGACAGCCATAAAGAGGCTGCCATAAACTACCTTTCAGCAGCAAAAGACGGATATGGAGGATGATGTGGACAAGGAAAAACGACCAAGGCACCAAATGAAGGTCCTCTCAAGCTTGCATACCCACAAGTGTGATGCAAACACCTCTTGATGCTAGGATTTTACACCCAAAACGACCACCAAGTGCTGCTGAAAACCCTTATTTTCCAGCCTTGAATATCTTCAACAATAGAGAGAAAATGTCCCTTTTGCATGTAAGAGAGAGAAGAAGATGGAGTGTGTCTCTTATCAAGTGTTTAGTTCCAAGGAATTAAAAAAAATAAAAGGAGACCAACCCACAAAAGGGGCGGCCAAACTCCTTTTGATTTGGGTTTTCCCCACCAAAACTTAAACACCCAATTTAACACATTAACAAGTCACTAATTTGAGTTATATATATAATTAACCTTTTAATTGTATAACTCACACACACTCCATTATTATTTGATGTTATTTAAGTAACTTAAATAACATTACAAAAAATATGTTTGAACAAAATATCCTTGTAAATTGTTCAATCTCATATGCAACTTATTTAGAAAGCCCATTTTCTAAATTGGTGTATTTATTTAATTGTATGATCATATCATCAATTAAATATTATTTGGTGTTTTCTAAACTTGTTATTGGGTATGACCCGAATTGGATCATAACGTACTAACCACATCAATGTTCTATGTGTCTTGGGCATAAAGAATCCAACAATCTCCCACTTGCACAAGATTCGTAGAAGATTGATGCAAACAGTAAATACCGCCTAACAACGGTTTACTACCCTTAATACGCATGGCTAAAAGCCATTCAATAACATCATCCCCTTCAAGTATCCAACTTGAAATGATTTAGGTGAATCAATCATTTATCCTTTTGTTACAGATGTCATGTTAAATCCAAGGATACAGAATGATCATTCCTTGTTGATTTAACTTAATCAGGCCTTAGACATCTTGCTCTCAACGAATAAGAGGAACAAATTCGATCTTGAATTCATATGTTTCTCACAAACACTTCGTGTCACACCTAAACATAGCCTTACGTACTGTCCATTATTTCAGGGCAGTGAAGAACTAGCTCAAGGTATAGCACTTGGTGAATATCAAAACCCAATATGTATCTCAGGTCTGAGGATACCAAATGATATTCGCCTTTTCTCAAATTTACTTATGATCAATCTAGAAGATTCCATGTAGTAAAATTTGTGATGCGGGTCAGTCCAATTGCTCTATATTCATTCCTTATGAATATCCACCAATCCAAATTCATAATAATCTTACCCTCATACTTGTTCCCACAAGTATGAATGACTACAGACATTTAGAGTAAACAATTTACCCATGATTAAACATTCTAAATTGGAACATTTATTGAAATATTATAACCAAATAATTTTATTCTAGTAAGGGAGTTCCAAATATCCAAATACGAAATCATAGATAAAATCCAATCACTAGAATACCGAAGTCCCATGGCACAGGTATGACATTCATGCTTTGCCTTTTCTAGGAGCTTCGTAAGAGGATCCGTAGTATTTTGATGTGTATGAACTTTGCGAATACATATCTTTCCTTTCTCAACTTCATCTCGTATGTAGTTGAATCTTCGCCCAATGTGCCTAGTCTTTTGATGAGCACGAGGTTCCTTGATTTGAGCAATCGCACCCTCGTTATCACAAAAGATCTCTAGGGGGTCCTGAATGGATGGGACAACCCCTAGATCGGCAATGAATTTCTCCAACCATGCAGCTTCTTGAGCTGCCAGTGAGGCGGCGATTTATTCAGATTCTGTAGTTGATAAAGCCACCACATCTTATTTAGAGCTCTTCCAAGAGATAGCTCCTTCATTTAGAATGAAAATGTATCCTCATTGTGATCGTGAATCATCACGATTGGTTTGAAAACTCGCATCCGTGTAACCTTTTACAACGAGTTCCTCATCACCATATCCATAGATTAAAAACCTATCTTTAGTCCTCCTTAGGTACTTAAGTATCTTCCTAACAGCCATGCAATGACTGCTTCCAGGATTTTGCTGGTATCGGCTTGTCTTGCTTTAGGCGCATGAAACGTCCGGCCGAGTGCATATCATCGCATACATGATGGATCCAATAGCAGATGCGTATGGGATTGCCTTCATTTTATCATGCTCATCCTTTGAGCTTGGACAATGACTCGTACTCAATATGTTCCTCTTTGAATAGGTACCGTACCTTTCTTAGAGTTCTCCATCTTGAACCTTTTCAAGATCTTATCAATGTATGCACTTTGATTTAAACCAATCAACCGCCTTGATCTATCCCTATAGATCTTTATTACCAGAATATAGGTGGCCTCACCAAGATCCTTGATGGAAAAATAACTTCCAAGCCAGGTTGTTACACCTTCCAAGGTTGGAATGTCATTTCCAAATAGTAGTATGTCATCAACATACAATACTAGGAAAGTGATGATGCTCCCACTAGCTTTCTTATATACACAAGCTTCATCAACGTTCTTGATGAATCCAATTTAATTACTTATTCATCAAAACGGTGATTCCAACTTCTCGATGCTTGTTTCAATCCATAGATTGATTTCTTTAAGTAGCATACTTTGTTAGGATGTTTTGGATCGACAAAACTTTCAGGCTTGACCATATAGACATCTTCCTCAAGATAACCATTAGGAAAGCGGGTTTGACATCCATTTGCCAAATCTCATAATCATAATGAGCAGCTATGGTAAATAATATCCAAATAGATTTTAGCATCGCAACAGGTGAGAAAGTTTCATCATAGTCAACCCCTTGAGTTTGAGTGAAACCCTTTGCTACAAGTCTAGCTTTATAAGTATCCAAGTTTCCATGCATATCGGTTTTCTTCATGAAAACCCACTTACTTCCACCTACTTTGGAGTTACAGGTGTTACAACCAAGTCAATACTTGATTGTCATACATGGACTGGATCTCAACGTTCATGGCCTCAAGCCATTTGTCACAATCCGAATTGGACAACGCATTATGGTATGTGATTGGTTCATCGAAATCTATCACATAGCATCCATCAGTGAAAAATCCATATCATTCACGTGGATTACTCGTTCTACCAGATGTGCGAACATTTTCTATGTATTGGTCAACTATTTGATCACTTTCAACATCGTCATGTTGAGTGCTAGTGTCAACCAAGCAGGTATTGGGTTGCGGTTAATGATCCTCTTCAAGATCCATGGTTCTACTAGGAGTTCCTTCCATAAGGAACTTGGTTTCCAAGAACTCACCCTTTTTGGCAACAAACTCTGCTTGTTGTATTGGATCATAGAAATAATATCACATAGAATCTCTTAGATATCCAATAAAGATACACTTAGTGGAACGGCTTTTTAACTTGTTGGAGGTGGGAGTCATCACCTAAGCCTCACACCCCCACACCCTCAAATATGAAAATGATGGAACCCTTCCATGCCATATTTTATATGATGTCCTTTCCACTTTCTTGGTTGGGGCCATATTCAAAATACGGGCCACAGAGAGCAGAGAAAACCCCAAAATGACAGAGATAATGAGATTCTAGCCATCATAGATCGAACCATATCCAATAGAGTTCGATTTCTCCGCTCGGACACGCCATTATGTTGTGGTGTTCCCGGTGGAGATAGTTGTTAGAGAATCCCACAACTTCTAAGATGGTCCCTAAAAGCATCATTCAGGTATTCACCTCCACTATCAATGTGGATAATTTTAATTGACTTATTGAGTTGATTTTGTACTTCATTTTGAAAGATCTTGAACATTTCAAGAGCTTCATCTTTGTGTCTTAACAAGTACACATACCCATTTCGATTATAGTCGTCAGTAAAGGTAATGAAGTATCTTTCATTGTACCTTGTCATAGTTTAAAAGGACCACATACATCCGAATGTATGATACCTAATAAATCCTTTGCCCTTTCGGCTTTGCCACTAAAAGGTGCCTTCGTCATTTTACCTTGTAAAAAAGACTCACATACATCAAATGAATCACATTCATTTGATTTTAAAAGACCATTCTCTTGTAGTTTTTGTATTATTTTCTTGTTTATATGACCAAGATGGCAATGCCAAAGATAAGTGTTACTCAAATCCGATTTGAGTTTCTTGGTACTAGTTTGGTACAATAAGCTATCATTCAATGCATTTTCACAAATCAATTCATAGATACGATTGATGGGAATAACTTTAAAGTAAAACATGTCATTCAAAGTAACATGGATTTCATTTCCAATAAATGATAATACATATCCAAAATGTTTTAATAGGGCTATGGAAATAATGTTCCTAGTCAAACTAGGAGCATAAAAAACATTGAACAAAATTACTTCCAAACCATTTAGAAGTTTCAAGATGTAGTCACCACGGGCTTCAACTTGAACTTTAGCCCCATTGCCCATGTAAAGGCTACAATCCCCTTTGTTGATGTTGCTACTTCTTTTGAACCACTGCAACAAATTGCAAATGTGAGTTCCACATCCGGTATCTAATACCCATGTGTTAGAGGATATTAAGTTTAAATCAATATGGATCATGTATATGGTACCTGAGGTCTGCCCGGCATCCCTCTTTGCTTTCAACTCTTCGAGATGGACCAAACAATTTCTTGCCCAATGTCAAATCTCCCCACACTTGAAGCATGGGTCATTGGAAGCAACCTTTTGCCTCTTCTCCTGTGCTTTGGGTGCACCCTTGCCACCTTTTCCCTTTTCCCATTACGGGTCCCTTACCCTTTGCAACTCTTGCCCTGGTGTGGGATGAGGCCTTTTCTTGTTCCCACCTTCATTGATGGTGAGAACGGGTAAAACCCTTTTACCCATGGCCGCCTCGCCCGTTTTGAGCATACAGTGAGCTCACCAATGCTTTTGTCCCAAGCATTCATGTTGTAGTTCAACACGAACGTCTCGAACCTATTGGTAAGGCCATTGAGGATCAAACCGCGCCAATTCCTTTGAGACGGGACAATATAGCCTTTCGAGGCGGTCAATGTGACTTTTCATCTTAAGTACATAAGATGAAACTGATTGGTTGTCGTGATACGACATGCATGGAGCGCTCGAACCATTTCGAAGTGCTCAACCCTCGCTTGCTGTTGGAACATTTCCTTGAGTTATGTTATCATGTCATAAGCTCCGTGATGCTCATACTCCTTCTGGAGATCCGAAGTCATGCTTGCCAACATAAGGCAAGACACTTGGACAGAGTCCTCAATGTACTTTATCCAATCGTTATAGGCCTCCTCATCATCCTCACTAGGTTGATCGGGGACAGGGTCGCCTAAAACATATGATCATTTCTCTTGCTTGAGAACGATTTTCAAGTTTCGGTACCAATCGATAAAATTGTTATGATCTAGACGTTCCTTTTGGAGAATCGCCTCGTAAAGATTCGGCGGATGTGGATGAATTATCATGAATTATCAAAATTATTGGTGGCCATCTACAAAATTTAACAAAGATCATTTCAGTATATTTGATATTGTTATTATAATAATTAATACCTTTTAAGGTCATTTTCATATTAAAATCTTGAATCCAACATTACATTTAAATAGTGGTTAGGTGACCTTTATCCCACGATCTAAATTAATAAGGTGGTCAACGATTGACGATTGCAACCATTTGCAACTTCTAGAGGTTTGGGATCGACTTGAAACATCATATGTAAAGTCGGCATGTTAATCCCATCAACACATTTGGAAACCATATCGTAGGTGACCATTTGACATGGTTTGCAAATCAAGAGACCATACTTACACACACGTGTGAGTTTGCCAAAATAAGCGGTTAGGTGACCTTTATCCCACGAATATGGCATTCTCACCTCAAGTCACAAGTTCCCTCAAAATGGTTAGGTGACCTTTATCCCACTAAGAGTCCTGAGTGACTCAAGTGTTGTGTAAAAGGACGGTGTTGATCTTATTTTTTAAAATATTCAGAGATTTTATAATTCTAGTTAGAAAAGTCTATGTATTTATATTTGCATGCTTTCAATACAAGATACCCTATGGTACATTGATTAAAACCCCTTTTAATCTTAAAATCATTAAACTTTTAATAACCTTTTATTACCTTTTAATATTAGGACCATTTAGATAGTTTGTTATGATCATTGAATGGATTGTTAAGCAAACATCATATATAAGCAATTAACCACAATACCATAACCAAAACAACCATGAATCAACCAAATATTAGTGCATAACCATAGGATCTAAAGTGGCCACATTGTTTGCCATCACAAGTGGGGCCATAGGACATTCCTAAGGAAGAAAACACAACACAAAAGGCTTCCATGAACTCCCACTTGAAACCGCATCCAAATGCTCCATGTTTCTTGTGTCTTCCCTTTGTGCTTCTAACGCGTACATCTTCACATTTCAAGATGTTATATCCTAATACAAGATTTCTAGCACAAATAGTTGATTATACAACCCAATTGAATGAATAAAAAACAACCATTACAATCATCCAAATAACACAAGGTCAAGGGCTAGGTATGCACCATAATGAACAATGATCATATCATCCAAAACAACAATGAATCCGCACTAAAACCCACGAAATTTCAGCCAACACAAACTGAAATTTCGGGGTTTATATTGTCCAAACAAACAAACAATACATCATAATGTCTTTCAAAGTTTAATCACAAGCATGTGTGATATAACTTTGAAAGTTTGGGAATTCATAATACATGAACATAGCAGCCCCTAAAGGGGTTTAAAAGTCCCATAAAACGAATATTTCAAGGACAAAACAAGCTAGCTATCCACATAACCGGCTCTAGATGCCAATGTTGGGGTTTGTTAGAACAAGATACATAGTTTAACTATTTAAACTTTGTGAAGATGCAGCGGAAACAAACTTTATAACATAGTTTATAAACTGAAAATTTTGGTTTCAAATTGATATTATAAAGTAACAAACAAACCCAAGAACAAAGGACCTTTTATATGTGAATAAGACTAGCTATGTAAACACAAAACATATATTATGGACAGCCATAAAGAGGCTGCGATAAAGTACCTTTCAGCAGCAAAAGACGGATATGGAGGATGATGTGGACAAGGAAAAACGACCAAGGCACCAAAAGAAGGTCCTCTCAAGCTTGCATACCCACAAGTGTGATGCAAACACCTCTTGATGCTAGGATTTTACACCAAAAATGACCACCAATTGCTGCTGAAAACCCTTATTTTCCAGCCTTCAATATCTTCAACAATAGACAGAAAATGGCCCTTTTGCATGTAAGAGAGAGTAGAAGATGGAGTGTGTCTCTTATGAAGTGCTTAGTTCCAAGGCAATAAAAGAAAACAAAAGGAGACCAACCCACAAAAGGTGCGGCCGAACTCCTTTTGATTTGGGTTTCCCCCCCCCCCCCCCAAAACATAAACACCCAATTTAACACATTAACAAGTCACTAATTTGAGTTATATATATAATTCACCTTTTAATTGTATAACTCACACACACTCCATTATTATTTGATGTTATTTAAGTAACTTAAATAACATTACAAATAATATCTATGAACAAAATATCCATATAAATTGTTCAATCTCATATGCAACTTACTTAGAAAGCCAATTTTCTAAATTGGTGTATTCATTTAATTGTATGATCATATCATCAATTAAATATTATTTGGTGTTTGCGAAGCTTGTTATTGGGTATGACCCGACTTGGATCATAACGTACTAACCACATCAATGTTCTATGTGTCTTGGGCATAAAGAATCCAACAAAAACATAGTACGTTCTCTAGAATTACAATAAAAGATTTGATAAAGAAGAATGAAATCTATAGCTTTCCAAGTAGGTCCCAAGTGGCAATCTTAGCATCAACAATTTACCTACCAACTATTATGCATAAAAGCCAGCTTTGTTAATTGAGTTCAAGTTTTAGTTACTATATGAAAATGTAAACTTTAACCATCGTATAATGACTATATATACATCATAATACATATTATTTGCATCTTAATAAGCATCTTCATTATCTTTCTTTCGATTATTATCTTTCACTTCATCATAAAGGAGATTGCACAAGGCAAGAGCTCCTTGTTGATCGACAACGAATGTCGATCCCAGTCGGTACACATCATCATGGTAGCTAACCCCTGACAGTTAATCTATACTCACGTCACATAGCCTGCTCATGAATACGGATCATTCATCATACATCAGACTCACGTAAGTGAAGTCTATCATAGTGCTTGCTAGACTTTTCATCAAGAAATGGGCCCGGGGGTAACATTCATTAAATTTCACTTTTCATTAATATCATCTTACACAATAATATATAATACTTTGTAGAAAAATAACCCAACATACCAAGTATTAGTCAACATAAAAGATAACTGACCCTCCACGGGACAACAGGGGTTCGAGGGCGGCAACCTTGACAGCTTGGTTCTAGGGGCGGCAACCCCTAGTGGGTCCAAGAGGCAATGACCCTAGCTGGGGCCGGGCTGCTAGGTTAGCGCAAAATCTTTATTTTTAAGTATTTATATAACACATTTCTTTATTGTAAAATTGATCTTCCTTTTAAAACCTCATAAAATCATGGTTATTTAAAAACGTATATTTAATATGCATAATAACCTCAAAACATGAAAAAAAACTTATAAATAAGGGGATCTAGAACTCACCTGGAGGTCATGAGTAACTTTTAAACTAAGCTTTCTAGGGTAGGATCAAACTACACAGCTTACAAATAAGTTAACACTTGAAAGGGTTAATTTCTTCCTAATTTCGCTGCTAGATAAGCATGTTCACTAGCAGTTTTGCTGCAAGTTTTGCTGCCAGTTTCGTTGTCAGTTCCGCTATCACTTCTGCTGCCAGCTCCGCTGCCAATTTCGCTCATGGTTTCACTGCCAGTTTCGCATGACAGTTTTGCCCAACTTTCGTTAAAATTCCATGGCTGGGAAATTACGTGCGAAACTAAAGTTCCGTAGAAAACTCACAGTTTTGCAGCTTCAATATGCAATTTTGCTTCTGGCACGGAGAGTTTCGCACATCGCATAAAAATTACGAACAAACCATTTTTTTACCCAAATCACAAATTTGTACGCCCAATCTCTTAGTTTATCAGCCTTGAGGCTATATCTAAGATTTTTACATATTTTCATACGTAAAAATTTGACCTTTATGCGATTCTTTGCAACTTTTCAAAACCCAAAACCCTAGAATCCGGGTTTGATCTACGGAATGGTTTCGAAACCGATTGTTACCATGATTTGTTGCTCCTTTCGTATGGTTTGATGCTGTGACACCCAGATCTTCAATCTCTTAACATTTGAAGCTCCAAATCTTGAGTTTTCTTCACTTTCGCTCTCTACTTTCTCTCTCTATGAATTTGGGAGGCTATGGTTCATATGAGGAAAATAGTGACTAATTAGATGGTTTAAAGGGCTGATTATGGGCCTTTAATCACTTAGGCTCTTGCCCATAAGCCTATTGAGCCCATAACCTATTTGCTTCATTTATTAAATACCCACTAATTAAACCCATTATCCTTGATGACTCGTTTTGACTTTTAGGAGTCTTACAAGCCTCCCCCACTTATTTAGGTTACGTCCTCGAAACCTATCAGTCATCAAACAATGAGAATAAAATTTCCTCATCTCCTCGTCGGTCTCACTCGTAGATTCTCATCCTTTTATAGGCCTATTGAGCCCATAACCCATTTGCTTCTTTTATTAGATACCCACTAATTAAACACATTATCCTTGATGACTCGTTTTGACTTTTCGGAGTCTTACAAGCCTCTCCCACTTATTTAGGTTACGTCCTCAAAACCTGTCAGTCATCAAGCAATTGAGAATAAAATTTCTTCATCTCCTCATGGGTGTCCCTCGTAGATTCTCATCCTTTTCTGTGTCTCCACTGTACTCGTACTAGCGGAACCACTTTATTTCGTAAGTGCTTCTGTTTCCAATCAACGATGGCCACCCACTTCCCTATATAGTTTAGCCGTTCATCCACTTCAATATCTTCTAATGGTACAACTGTGTCATTATCTGCCAGATATTTCCTAAGCTGTGATAAAACTGTGTCATTATCTGCCAGATATTTCCTAAGATGTGATACATCGAATGTAGGGTTAACTTTCCCCATTTTCGAAACCTGAGGATCCCTTTCTAGGGAGATACCTTGAGCATAACCTTGTCCCCAACCTCAAACTCTATTGGTCTATGCCTCTTATGAGCATAAGACTTCGGGCGATCTTTTGCGGGTTTCATGAATGCCTTAATCTTATATACTTCTCAGTTGTGACCTCAATCACTTCAAGACAACCCAATTCCTTTTGCCTGATGTCACCCCAACACACAGGCGTTCAACACTTCCTACGTATAGCATCTCATAAGGTGGCATACCAATACTAGCATGGTAACTATTATTATATGAGAATTCCGCCAATGGTAAGTGCTCATCCCAACTTCCTCCAAGTTCACTTACACACGCTTCTAGAATGTCTTCTAATGTCTGAATCGTACTTTCCAATTGACCATCCACCTGGGGGTTTTATGCCGTACTAATATGCAGTCTTGTCCCCATTGAGTCGTGAAACCTCTTAGAGATATTAGACGTAAACTGTGTGTTTCTATCCAAAATGATAGGCACTGGCATGCTGTGACAAGGCATGATCTCCTTCATAAACATTTCTGCCAACCTCTCAGAGGAAGATTTCTCTCGAATGGGTGACAAATGGGCACTCATTGTTAAATGATCAACAATCAGATCGCATTGCGTCCTCTCGTCATGCAAGGTAGCTTCATGATGAATTCCATTGTGATGTGTTCCTCTTTCCATTCAGGAATATCAAAAGTCTGGATCTTCCATATGGCTTTTGATGCTTTGCCTTCACTTACAAACATGTAATGCAGTTGCTCACGTACTTAGCCACGTCACACTTCATTCCCGGCGACCAGTAATCTTTCTTTAGATCCTGATAGATTTTCATGGCACCTCGATGAATGGAATGTTGAGTTTTGTGAGCCTTATCCATGATCTTCCCCCTTAGATCACCATAGAGAGGGATCCACATACGCCCAGATCGGGTTCTAACACCCGGGGTGTTTTCCCCCAAATATGAAACCTGTCCTTTCATCCTTTCAAAGTTGACTATGTCATCACTCAATGCCTCATCTTCAAACTCCCTCACTTATTTCATAATATCAGGCGTCATGATTATCTCGTAAGCCCTCACCCGAATTGGTTTGGGTTGTCCATTCCAGCTAAGGGCGTCAACAACCACATTGGCCTTGCCTGGATGATAATGAGTTTCGTAGTTATAATCCTTGATCAGTTCTAACCACCTCCTCTGCCTCATGTTGAGTCCTTTTGTTTGAAGAAATACATTAGTTTTTTATGATCAGCGAAAATGGTGCACTTCACCCCATACAGGTAGTGCCTCCAAATCATCAACGCAAACACCACCACAGCCAACTCCAAATCATGGGTAGAATAATTAGCCTTATGGACTTTTAATTGTGTGGAAGCATAGGCTATCACCTTCCGTCGTTACATCAACACTCAACCAATCCTGCATACGAGGCATCCGATTAGAATACTAGATCCTTGTCTCCTTCTACGTAACGTCAAGACAGGGGCTTGAGTTAACATCATCTTCGTTCTAGGAAGGCGTTCCCTTGATTAGTACCCCATTCATACTTCACGTCCTCTTGGGTCAACTTAGTTAAAGGAGAAGCTATGTTGGAGAAATCATGGATAAACCTCCTATAGTAACCTACCAGGCCATAGAAACTGCGAATCTCAGATGGCGTCTTTAGAGCTTCCCATTGCATCACCGCTTCAACCTTCGTAGGGTCCACCCTGATCCCTCGGGAATAACCACATGACCCAGAAATTGAACTTCTCGAAGCCAAAATGCACATTTAGAGAACTTAGCATATAATATCTCACTACTGAGCGTCTCCAATACTTCTTGAATATGATCGACATGTTCCTCTTCACTTTTTGAATAAATAAAGATGTCATGGATCAACACTATTACCGATTTATCCAACATCGGTCGACATACCCGATTCATAAGGTCCATAAAAGTAGCTGGCGCGTTGGTTAAACCAAAGGACATGATGAGAAATTCGTAATTTTCATAACACGTACGGAACACTATCTTAGAAATGTCTTGTTCTTTTAGCTTCAGTTGGTTATAACTAGACCACAGGTCTATCCTTGAAAACTAGCTAGCACCCCGAAGTTTATCCAACAGGTCATCGATCCTTGGTAATGGATACCGGTTCTTTACGGTCAACTTATTGAGCTTGCTATAGTCATTGCACATCCGCATGTCACCGTCTTTCTTCTTGACGAATAAAACCAAAGCACTCCATGGAGAGATACTCGGTCGGATGAAGTCCTTATCCAATAAATCATGAAACTGGACCCTCAGTTCTACCACCTCCGAAGGAGCTAATCGATACGGTGCTTTAGCGACGGGTTGTGTTCCGGTAGCCAATCAATCTAGAATTTGATTACGCAGTCAGGCGGCACACAAGTCAGGTCTTCAAGAGAGACGTCATGAAACTCACGCAATACGGGCACCTCTAATAATTGTTGCTTTGGCGTATCCACATCTTTTACATGGGCCTAGTACACCAACGTCTCAAGTACTTTCAAACTGTGATCATCGACACGACCTTCAATACACAACATACCTTATCCCCATGAACCGTAATAGAACTACCATCAAGCTTTTTTAGACGAATTATATTCTTGCTACATACTATATTGACTTGATAGCTAGTTAACCAATCCATGCCTAACACTGCATCGAAACATCCTAAGGCCATAACATGCAACCTAGCAGGGAACTTACAATCTTCTAACACAATCAGGCAATCCTCAATAACCTTAGTTACCTTAGTGGACTTACCAATGGTTGTTTCTACATAGAAAGGCTCCTCTAAGTTCCTACCATTATCATGCAACAAACGACAAAAGGCAGCAGACACAAAAATCTTACTAGCACCAGAATCAAAGAGCACAAAAGCATATTCGTGGTCTACCGAAAACATACATGAACAACTTCTGGATCTGCCCTGGCCACCTCACAAGTTATGTGGAATGCCATCGCCTTCGCCTTCGCCTTCGAACCGTCATCCTTCCGCTTATCTCCAGCTTTAAGCGTTCCTGATACTCGTGATTTTCCTTTCTTGTAGTCCCTATCCACATGTCCCATCTCGCTACAATGGTAACACCTGACCATCTTGCAGTCCCTATCACAGTGGCCCTTACTCTCATGTTTTAAAAATTCCAGTCCCAACCCTACACTCCCCTGAATGACCTCTTCCACATTTTCTACAAGCACCTCCTTCACGTGTATTTCCTTGTCTCCCTGACTCATCCTCAACTCTCATCCCCTTTTCTGCACTCCTGAAGTTTTCCCCTCCGAACCTTTTCCTATTTCCATTTTTATTCCCACTCATTTATCCACCGTCTTGTATACAGGCATGGGATCTCTCTCGTCGTACAACCTCCCAAGTCAATCCACCACAAACCTAAACGTGCCAGGTCTAGCCACAATCACGAGCTCCTGGTATCCATGGGTTAACCCTACATGGATGTCTTGATCTTCATGGATGTAGGTGTCATCGTGTCTGGCATAGGTCTTGCTAGTTCATTAATTTTTGAGGTATACTCTTGATGAGTCATGTTCCCAGCCTCCAAATACAAGAACTCCTTCTTAATTTTGTCTAATTCTTGATGCGAAGAATGCTCTTCGAGCACCAACTCCTTCAAATCAGGCCATTTCATTTTGGCTATCGATCGTTTTCCTTCAGCCTAGACGATGTTGTCCCACCAGCATAACGCTAAGTCGATGAAAGAATGAGTGGCAAACTTAACTTTCTGATCTTCCGGCGCTCACTAATTTCTAGTACCGCTTCCATCTCTGTAACCCAACGATGAGTGGAAGTAGCATTGCCATTACCGTCAAAGGTCGGAGGCTTGCGCCTTTGATATCCCCCATAGTTGCACCCCCTAGTAGTCTCTCTGTTGGATTCCTTATCACTGTCGACATCATGGACTACAACCTTAGGGTTTGATGACTCCTCTTTGGATTCCTCCGTCCTCCCGGTGGACTTTCCAAAATTCTTCTCATTTTCCTTCCCTTTCTTATGAGCTTTCTCTCCTTCATTGACTACTTTGATCACCTCAGTCACCACCGAGGGTAAGACATTTTGCATAACATTATAGACTTCTTCAGCGATAGGCTCCTTCACAGTGGATTTGAGGGTGGCTGAGCCCTCCCCCTCTGGATGACTATGGAGGTTTGACTTTTTATGAATAGTCTTGAGAGCCTTAGCTTTGCTCCGAGTGACACATGGCTCAGTAGTACACCTGCCATGAGCACTTCCTCGGGTTGCCTTTCCTAGTTTTCTACCAGCCTTTACTAATTCCTATAAGATTCAAACACCAAAATGGTTATTCAAGATAATTGCTATGATCATTATAAGTACAGTATGTCCTTAATTATAGTGGCCAAGTGTGATTACCTACTTACCTTACCCTCCTACCCTAAGCAATTACTATCCTAACACATGCTAGTATTCAAATCTAGAAGCACATAACACATATAGCACGTAGTTTTACTTGAAAACTTTTACCTCATGCCACGTACCTACTTGGATTGGCATCCTTCATTTGGTCCCATTTTTAGTTTAAGTTTGGGTTTGTTTTAAACTACTTACCCAATTCTCTTAAACTTTGGCTCTGATACCAACATATAAGGCCCCGTTCCCAAGAAGCCTCATAGTTGGTTAATCATAGTATAAAATCATTTTAATAACAAAATAATGCAACGTAAATAAATAAACATTCAATTCAAACTTGCAGTTGATATTGCTAGCATACATTTGTCCTTCATTTGTAAATAAAACATAGCACTTTTAGTGGAGTTACAATAATAGATTTCATAAATAGGAATGCCATCCAAAGCTCTCCAAGTAGCTCCTAGGTGTCATCCTCAACATCAACGATTTACCTACCAACTATTATGCATAAAAGTCAGATTTACTGAGTGAGTTCAAGTTTTAGTTACTATAAGAAAATATAAATTTTATCCATCATATAAAGACCATGCATACATCATAATGCATATTATTTGCGTCTTAATAAGCATGTTTATTATCTTTCCTTCGTTCATTATCTTTCACTTCAACATAAACGAGGATGCACAAGGCAAGTGCTCCCTGTTGATCGACAACGAAGTTTGATCCCCGTCGGTACACATCATCATGGTAACTAACCCTCGATAGTTGATCCACACTGCAAGTCACATAGCCCGCTCATGAATACACATCATTCATCATACATCAGACTCACGTAAGTGAAGTCTGTCATAGTAGTTGCTAGACTTTTCATTATCAAATGGGTCCGGGGGTAACATTCATTAAGTTTCGCTTTTTATTAATATCATCTTCCACTTAATATAGAAAACTTTGCAGATAAACAACACAACATACCAAATATTAGTCATCATAAAACATAACTGACCCTCCGCAGTGAAGGGATTTAACAAGTTTATCAACGTTCATATAAGCTTGTATATATGAAAAACACAGCGGATAATTAGTTTTAAAACTTGCTAATATGATTATGATTAAAACCATTTAATAAGAAAACCCCAAACCATGGATCATTATACGAGATGCCTACAAGAAAATATATATATATGATGTTAAAAACAACCTTTGGAGCAACAGAAAATCGATATAGTTGAGGTGAAAAGGATGAGTTTCGTGGCTGAATCTTCAAGCAAGAAGACCTCAAGATGGTGATACCCCAAGCCACAAACGAACCTCTTGATAGCTAGGTTTCTTGACACCAACTTTCAACAACAAAACCCCTTTTGATGCTGAAACTTTCAGCTTTTCTTTTGCCCTCTTCACTTCAATATGGAAAAAGAGAGAGAGAGGAAGATGAGAGCAAAATCAGCCTTTTTGCATGTAGGAGAGAAGTCCCCTTGGGAAGGATAGTGATAATGGCTTTAATCTTGTGTGTTAACAAGACAAAGATGGGACCCCCAAAGCAAATGGGCAGCCGAAAATCCATTTGAAAATGGATTCCCACTCTTTGTTTTGTTGCATAATTGAACACTCACTAAACCCTTATGTTTATAAAGTTAAAACTTATTTAAACTTTATAAACTTAGTACTTTTATTAGTCATTATTTAGTAAGACTAAATAATGAAAAACAAATAGTACCATATGAACAATTATCCATATAATGATGTTCATTTACAAAGGCAATGATTTAGAAAACCTATTTTCTAAATTGGTGTCAAAATTTATTGGTGTTTGTTTAGATTGTTATTGGGTATGACCCGACATGGATCATATCACACTAGCCACATCAACTTAATATGCATCTTGGGCAGATCAGGTCTTTTCACGCAGGATAACGGGGGTTCGGGAGCGGTAGCCCCTGACAGCATGGTTCTAGTGAAGGTAGTCCCTAGTGGGGTCCAAGGGGCAACACTCTTGGTTGGGGCCAGGCTACCAAGTCAGTGCGAAAGGTTTTTATATTTAAGTATTTATGTAACACATTTCATTATAGAAAAATCGTTCTTCTTGTTAAAATCTCATAAAATCTTGGTCACTTAAAAACGTATATCTAGTATGCATAATAACCCTAAAACAAGAAAAAAACTTATAAATAAGGGGATGTAGAACTCACCTGGATATCGTGAGTTACTTCTAACTAAGCTTTCCAGGATAGAATCATACTACACAGCCTGCAGACAAATTAACACTTAAAGAGGTTAATTTATTCCTAATTTCATTGGCAGATACACATTTTTGCTGCGAGTTTCCCAGACAGTTTTGTCGCTAGTTTCGCTGACAGTTTCGCTGCCAGTTTCACTGCTAGTTTCGCTCACAGTTTCGCAGGCAGTTTTGCTTGGCAGTTTCACCCAACTTTCGTTGGAATTCCATTGCTGTGAAATTACGTGTGAAACTATAGCTTCGTAGAAAACTTACAGTTTCACAACTTGAATATACGATTTCGCCAGATGCACAGACAGTTTCGCAGATAGAATAAAAATAAGAACCAACCCGTTTTTAACCCAAAATCACAACTTTTTACGTCCAATCTCTTAGTTTATTAACCATAAGGCTATATCTTAGCTCTTTACGTGTTTTAATACTTAAAAATTTGACCTTTATGCAATTCTTTACAACTTTTCAAAATCCAAACCCATAGAATTCGGGTTTGATCAACAAAATGGTTTAGAGGCTGATTCTTACCTGGATTTGTTGCTCCTTTCTTATGGTTTAATGCTCCAACACCCAGATATTCAATCTCTTAACCTTTGAAGCTCCAAATCTTGAGTTTTCTTCACTTTCTCTCTCCATATTCTCTCTCTGTGAATTTAGGAGGCTAAGGTTCAAATGAGGAAGATGGTGACTAATTGGATGGGTTAAAGGGTTGATTATTGGCCATAAATCACTTAGGCTCTTGCCCATAAGCCTACGTAGCCCATAACCCATATCCTTCCTTTATAAAATACCCACTATTTAAGCCTATTATCCTTGATGACTCGTTTTGACTTTTTGGGGTGTTACAGTTTTGGCCTCCAAAATTCTTTCTTCTTGTTCTCTACATAAACCTACTAGCTCCGTGAGTCAACATCGCCATTTGGCACTGTATATCAGTCAACTCCAAATTATCTGGATCCACCTAACACATGTCCTCCATGGTCATTCATTTCCCTTAAATTTCTCCAGCCACTAATGCCTTATAACTCTACACATGTTCCCGGGACGCTTACTGCCGGTGGTTCATCGCACAAGAAACATTATAAAACGTACATTAATTTCGCAGCGGAATTTAAAACATTCGTTGATAACTAAAAACATGTTATTTCATTCGTTTACAACATCTGTTTTCATCTCAAAGTACAAGACATGTCAAAATACGGATGACAGCCTCAAAATGCTCTGAGTAGCTCATGCATCCATGCCTGCAACTCCTCAGCATCAACATATACATGCCAACTATCATGCATACAAAAGTCAGCGACGCTAAGTGAGTCCTAGTTTTATAATAAAACATACTTTTCTTCGTTAAAACCATTCTGTACTTTATTTCAAAACATACTATACTTTACATCATTCATGATCATGCATCATACGTACATACAGATAATATCATTATTATCTTTGTCATTACCTTCATTAACTTGTTCGTTCAACGTATTACATTATCGTACATTTCTCTTTCTAGATCCGATCAGACTTTACCCTCTTCATGGCACTCAGCCACCATTGCTAAGGTCAACGACAAGGATCCCATTGAATACATTGTTACGATAACTCATTTACGTTCATCATACGTTCGTTCTTTCATACATTATCTTTCATTCATTTCTCTTTATTACTCGAATCTTGTCTACTGCAATATCTCATGTCCGAAGACTGATGTTGTGCCGGGGCCTGCTCACAAACCCCCAACTCATGTCTGAAGACTGACACAGCACCATGATATGCGACAAAGATCCCATACGAGTCAATCACAGGGATTGGACTCCATCCGAGTCTGTTGCAACATAAAGTCTCTCACCTCATCATCTCGTCTCATGCAATATCCCCGACTCATGTTCGAAGACTGATACTGTGCCGGGGCCTGACACACAAACCCCCGACTCATGTCCGAAGACTAACACAGTACCGGGATACGCGGCACGGATCTCATCATCTGTCACGTTCGTCATATGCAATACTCCCGACTCATGTCCGAAGACTGATGCTATGCTGGGGCCTGACACACAAACCCCCGACTCAGGTCCAAAGACTGACACAGTACCGGGATACGCGACAAGGACCTCTTTCGAGTTTGTTGTGACATAGAGTCGCTCACCTCATACATATGCATGGCTTTATGCCACACCCCTGAAGTTATACATAACTCGGGTAACAACACCCCTACCGAAGTAGGTAACAACAGCCCCACTGAAGTGGGTAACAACACCCCTACCGAAGTAGGTAACAACACCCCTACCGAAGTAGGTAACAACACCCCTACCGAAGTAGTAACAACACCCCTACCGAAGTGGGTAACAACACCCCTACCGAAGTAGGTAACAACACCCCACCAAAGTGGGTAACAACACCCCACCAAAGTGGGTAACACCCCTATACAAATGGGTAACACCTTTGAAGGTCAGTCTCAATGACCGGAACCCTTGCGTGCACACTTTAGGATTTGCTGAACCTCACGCGGTAGAGCTTAAGGCATTTAGAGCCGCGCACCTCTGTACATATTGCTTTAATCCTTTCTATACATTCTCTTTATTAATGCATGCATTCATTACGTTTCTCATTTCATTATTTTCCACTTTACGTTACATAATACTTTCATTACATTTATTAACGTTCAACGCAAAGCCAAGGGAAGACATACATACATACATAATAAGGAACACACAGATAAACATACATCATCACCATATAGGAACCTCATACATACATAACACACATCAAACATAAGCCATCACATCATAACCAGGCCTATCTTCTCGTTTTACCCCTTGAAATCCACTTAGAAAACCTCAAGTCCAAAGTGGACACATGGGACCTTCCAGGCGCATGACCATAAAATTCTAAGTATAAATTAACCTGGGCGCATGGGTACTATTTGGGCGTTTCTGCCCTGTTTTGGCACATCAACACTTAACTATAACACTTTGGGTGTTTCTACCCTATTTACGCGCATCAACACTTAACTATAACACTTTGGGCGCATGGCATAACTCAGGTGCATGGCATGACTTAGGCGCATGGCATAACTTAGGCGCATGGGCCATATGTTCGGTGCCTTGCCAGCAAATTGGACGTATGGCCAACTGCTGGGCGCATGGGCCATCTGCTTTGGGCGCATGGGCCATCTGCTTTGGGCGCATGGGCCATCTGCTTTGGGTGCATGGGCCATCTACTAGGCGCATGGCCAACACTTAGTGTCTGGTCTCTCATGCCGGATGCATGGACACTATTTAGGCGTATGAACCACTGTTCATGTTCATTGAAACATTCTGAAATCTTTTCCCAGGCTACCATTTTCACCTGATTATCATTCTAATCATGCCCAAACATAAACCTAACATACTAAAGCCATCTAAGAATGCTAAACATCATCTCTAAACCATAATCAACACTATAATATGCAAACATACATACAAAATTCGAACGTAAAGCTGTAAATACACGGTTTCTTTAAAAGATTTTACGCCGTATGCATAATAGCCCCAAATCAGTTGGAAATCAGTAAAAGAGGGGTTCTAGAAACTCACCTTGAGCAGCTCTTGAGCTACACTCTTCCAGTTCAAGACCCACTTCGATTCAACTCGTCAAATCCCAAAAACAAACTCTAAACAACCGGAACTTCGGTCAAGAACTCGAATCCCAACTGAAACCGAGCTCATAGAAGAGAAGACTTACATTTTTCACCCTCTTCTTGCTCATTCTCTCTCTAGAACCGAGCTCTCTATCTCTCTTCTTCTTTTCAGCCGTGAAGAAGATGATGAAGAAGGAAGAATGGGCAACCATGCCCTTTAATATCTTAAAATATAAAAAAATGTACTTTGTACACTTTTTCCCCTCTATTTGTGCACAATTTCCATTCCTTCCACTTACTTTTCTTTTCCTTTTGTTTGAATAAAATTTCGGGGTGTTACAATATGGAATTGACGTTTCAAAAATAGCTTTTGAGTTACCTTGATCTCTTTCAGAATTAATACCACCACCAAGTTGATCACCTGAGATACTTGTATTCAGTCTTCCTTTTCTTGATGCTTCTATTGGATAGCTTGTAGCGGAAGTAAGCAATGCAACATTCTGAGGATAACTAAATTATGGAATCATGGACTGATTAAACTCCCATCACTTCAGATCTAACTCAAATAATTTAAGCTTGTTAATGATGTCCATAAACTTGTAGTAAGTAAACCCCATTTCTTGTTTCAATATCCTCACTTGTAAACTCCACTATGGTGGGAGAGAATCCAAAAACCTCTTCACTTGCTCACTATTGGAGAGTTTTTCATCATATTTCTTAATATACCCACAAATGAGTTAAAGTCATTCTCAACCTATATACCCTTGTCTTTCACCAAGTAATCATTTTCCTTGTAAAACTCACAGAGAGCATCATAGAGGGAGTTGGCATTCTTGTCTTTAGCAAAATGGTTATAGATGTCTCGTGCGAGACATAGAGTTCATGCTCCAAAAGCTTTTTGATCCCTTTTAATTAACTTTAAGTCCATTTCATTAAACTTGGAAAGGTCCTTATTTTGAGAAACAACATCACCAACCGTAACAGTTGGTACGCGTGGACTAGAGATGATTGATTCCCATGGGTTATGATTAGTGTAGAAAAAGAATGCCTGAAACATCTCTTCCAATCTTCAAAATTATCTTCATTGATTAGCCTCGGGGGTCTATTGGGTATTGCACTTTCTAAATCCGCAAGGGTGAGAGTAGTCATCTTTGACATGATAGTTTCACAGAAGAAATGGTAGTTTTGCTGGTTTGAGCTAGTTTCACTTATAGATCAACAATTTCGCTGCTAATTTCAAAAGCAGTTTCACTAGCCAAATGCTTGATTATGCTAGTTTCACAAATAGTTTCGCACCAAGCTAGCTTGAACTTTCATTAAGGTGTAAATTCGACAGCAATTTGGCTTGAAAATGGAACACAAGCACCGTTGAAATTCCGTTCAATGATGGTACTTTCGCTGAGTTTACCAATACAATCAAAGAAAGCAAAACACTTCTACTTTTGCTGGTTCAAGGCAGTAGTTTCGCTTGAAGAACAATAGTTTCACCTCATGAATCTGAAAAAGTTTTTGAACATGAAATCAATCCAAAATCACACAAATGTCAATGAACTTGATATCTGATGGTTACCAATGCTTTCCCTACCAAGAACTAACAGATTTCAATCAAATTCCATATCAAATACACTGAAACTTGATCCGGAATTGATGAACTTGTGATATTGAACTGAAAATATCAAAAAACACAAACAACCATGAGCACAAAGGCTCTGATACCATTTTGTTAGTCCAACGTGATAGAATGACAATAAACTTGAATGATGGAATTGTTCAATACCAAAAACAAACACAATCAATAAGCAATTGATAATGAGGATTAACCCAAAAGTATTCAAAATAAGAAAATCAAACTCCAATATTCACAATAGAACAATGCCCAATAATATTTGAAATTGAATCGTCCTTACCAAAGGTACTTGCAACAATAATCAAAAGAATTAGGTTTTTGAAATGATCCCCACAATGAAAGAAATCAAATCTATATATAGTATTGACAGTCTTGCTATCAACAAATCTATCCTACCAAAACATAGTTTCCTCGGCTGAGAAACACAGTTTTGTTAGGTGAAACTGGCAGCTGACTATAAGCGAAACTATAGTTTTGCTCATAGTTTCGCTGGGCAGCAAAACCTAACTAATTAACAAACTTAAAAAACTAAACTAACATTTAACCTATTACAATCAAACATAAAGATAATCTAATCTAAGGTGAGTCCCACCTATTTTAGATCTTTAGTCAGGGTGGTGCCGCGGCAAACAAGATTATAAAGTTAGATGATCGGCGTGTAGCCACACCTGGTGCGGGGTGGAAAAGGTATGGAAGGTGTAGAAAGGAACATGATGGGGAGTGTAGATTGGGATCTCATGTCTATTTCTGGTGCGGAAGGATGGGACATGTGGTGAAAAAATTGTGGGGTGACGAGGTGTTACAATTGTGCCGAAGAGGGTCATATGAGCAAGGGCTGTAAGAAGCCGCATGCAGAGAGTTTGGAGCAAAGAAGGCGACCGATAATGAAGGGTAGAGGGCAAGTTCTAGAGCATTCATAATGATCCAGTAGGAGGCTAGGATGGACCCTATTGTTGTGTCAGGTACGTTTCTAGTAAAACCAAACTCTAGCTTCTGTGTTATTCGATTTTGGTGCTAGTAAGTGATTTATTTCTACTTCTTTCTGTGCTAATTTGCCTGTTAATAGTAGGAGTATTTACAAGCCCTTTAATGTAGAAACTACCACAACTAAGTTTACTAGGATTTCTAAGCAAATAGAAGGTTATGTTATAGAGTTACAAGGTCAGAAGTTTCCTGCTAGACTATTTATGATGACCTTAGGTGCGTTTGATGTAGTCCTAGGAATGGACTGGTTAGCGGCCTTTGTGGTGAATATCTTATGTCAGAAGACGATGATTCCACTAACAGCGCCTGACGGGAGTTCCGTGACGATATATAATTATTGATTCACCATGATTTCGAAGGTGATTTCGATTGCGGTGGCGGGAAAGTGCATGAGGGATGGATGTAAGGCCTACTTGTCCTACGTGAGGATGTGGATACGTCAACACTACAACAATCTGATGTACCAGTTGTGTGTGAGTTCCCGAAGATGTTCTAGAAGACTTATCAGGTATGCCACTGGATTGTGAGATCGAGTTTTAGATTGGCTTAATGCTCGGTGCCTAACCTGTTGCCAAAGAGTCATATCGTTTAGCTTGTTCTTACATGAAATATTTGATGGAGTAACTGTAAGAGTTGCTCGATAGGGTGTGCTGAGTATCTCTCCATGGCGTGCTCCCGTCTTATTTGTAAAGAAGAAGGATAGTAGTATGAGGATGTGCATTCACTACCACACATTGAATAAGTCGATGGTGAAAAGTTGGTACCTGTTACCGAGGATTCATGACTTGTTCCATCAGCTTCAAAGTGCTAGTTGGTTCTCGAAGATAGACATTCGATCTTGTTACCATCAACTTAAGGTAAAAGAGCAAGTATTCCTCAAACAACTTTTCGCACACTTTATGGACATTACAAATTTCTTGTGATATTGTTTAGCTTAACCAACACGCCAGCTACTTTTATGGACATGACGAATTGAGTGTGTCAGCTCATATTTGATAAATTAGTGATTGTGTTTATTGATCATATCCACATGTATTAAAAGAGCGAGGAGGAGCATGTCGGTCACATTTGACAAGTATTAGAAATGTTGAGAAATGAGAAGTTGTATGCGAAGTTCTCCAAGTGCACATTATGGTTGCGCGAAGTTCAGTTTTTGAGTCACGTGGTGAATCATGAGGGGATTATGGTGTATCGGGATAAAGTAGAAGCGATTGATGCAATGGAAGTCTCCAAAGACGCAATCAGAGATTCGTAGTTTCTTGGGACTGGCGGGATATTACAGAAGATTAATCCAAGACTTCGCTAAGATAGCTTCTCCATTGACTAAGTTGACACATAAAGATGTGAAGTTTGTTTGGGGTCAAGAGCAAGAGAAGGGTTTTGAGGATTTTAAGACGAGGTTGACCCAAGCTCTTAGTTTGTCATTACGTGAAGGCAGCAGGGATTTAGTGGTCTATTCAGAATCTTCATACTCAAGGTTAGAGTTGCGTGTTGACGCATCAAGGAAAGGTTATAGCCTAGTCATCCTGACAAATGAAGGTTCATGAGTTTAGTTATCCTACACACGACCTGAGCTAGTAGCTATGGTCTTTGCGTTAAAGATTTGAAGGCACAAATGAATTGGTGATTGAGGGTGAATTGGAGAGATTGGCAAGGTGTTTTCACTGGCTGTTGATTGAGGTTGTGGGGATTGATGTTGGTGGTGTATGGGTGATTGAGGAGGAGAATGTGAGCCTTGCTCAGTATCAGCACGTGAACTATCTTGTTGGTCTTCCCACACCGGCTCTGGTAGAATGTCAGCATTAGGATCAACCACATGTGCCAACATGGGCATGTGTTCACGTTTATATTTTTCATTGATCTTGTTTAGGACAGATCTTCCTAAGTGAGCTTGAACAAACACATCACCATCTTTGCCTATTCCAGGCAACTAAGCATTGATGATCAGTTGTAGGAACCTAGGAAACATGAATATCTTATGTGCTTTTTGTACTCTCATTTAATCACACAAACAACCAAAGATGTATTTCGAGTAGTTGTAGGTCCTACCATCAAATATTCCAATAATTCCTTGTGAAATATGCCTTGAGAATCAATCTAGTCCAGATTTCCTGTTAGAGATACACTTGAGATAAGTGTGACATAGAAACTGATAAGGCTTTCAGAGTCTTCATATCTTTATCTCTCCCTTATCAAACTCCCCATCATACCCCATTAGATAGATGATATTCTCTATGTACTCATTCTCAAACATATCATTGTGACCCGTTTCTTGTTCTCCTACCTCAAATACTCTCTTGATAATCTCTTCATAAACTCTTAGTTGGTCATTCTTAATCTCAGCCAGTATCACCTCAGGTTCTCCTTCATCTTTTATTCGAGCCAAACTACAAAAATAGATGATGTATGAATCACAGGCTTCGCTCATAGACCATAAACGATCCTGGATTGTCGCAAGAAGCTGATGATATCTCGACATCCTTCTCATACATGGTCATCAGGATACAAGAATGCGTATACATTGTGCTCTCTTGCAAAGTGACTAGTCATTTGTTCATAAGAATAAAGAAGATTATAAAACAAAGTCATCACAACTAAGAATAAAAAGAGTTTAGACAAAAATGATGAATCAATCACTTCATTATTGATGATTATATATGTTTTACCTTGAAACAAAGACCTGAAATCATGTTTAAGATTTGTTTGATGTTTTGGTAATTTTGATATCGGATGAAGGACGGATGATTTGTTTTTTGACTAATGAGATTCTAGGCCAAAAAGGGCTCTGTAATAGTGAATAATGAATACCAAGTCAAAAATATCATTTATACTCCGTCAGACACATTAATTTCACTTATTTAATGATGTGGGTCCGACTTTCCTTAGTACACTTCTGTGAACTTTATTTATTCCACAGATTACATTCTTCCGTAGGACATCTGTGGAGGCTAACCATTAAAGAACTGAACTTTCATTGAAGTATAACTTGATTTTCCATAGGTTACCAAACCATGGAAATGCATTATACTTTTAAAATATCAACATAATTGTAGGTTACCAATCTACGGATTGTCATTCTCTGGATTAACTTTCGCGCTATAGCAGATGCTGATGAGCGAAATGTACTGTAGCTTCTGCTAATGCTGAAATGTGAAGTTTGAAACTTATTTGATTGATTGTGTGGATTGTTGTGATATCTTTTGTTTTTCACTCCTCGGATGTGTAACCTAGTACTAGTATTTATAAGGAAACAATGAATCTCTTAGAGTCCGTGTTGGACTTGTTGACTTGAATTACTTGATGATGCAAGTACAAGTGCTTGGTCTTGTGCGGGAACTATCTCTACCACATGAGTTTACCCTTCCATAGGAGTCTTCACTTAGTATTCGTCAATTAAGTGCAAGTTGTCCATTCGTGGGTCTTTGGTCTCATAGCACTCCCTTGACTTCATCTACAATGATGTTTTCTTCCATAGAGGATCCTCAGATGAATTTCTTATGAGACAATTATCTATGGTAGATAAATGCTTATCTGTAGATGTTTCTTACATTTAGTCAATTTTTTAAATTGACCAATTATGATTTTTGAGCTTGCAATCATACACATAAATCTCCACAGATATGGATTAACATATATACATAATGCATACCTGATAGTAATGAATTACAAAAGGTTATTACATGCATTGATTAAAGTGCTAAGCCTATACAAAAGGATCTAGACCTACTGTTGCTAGATCTAACAATACTCCCTTTAGGATTTGCAACTTTAAGATTGGCTCTTTAGGCTAGAATGCTCTTTTACTCTTGCAAATATCTTGTTGTAGAAGTAAGAGACTGCAGTCTTGTGATTATCATACTTGTAATTTATGTCCATCTTGCAGGTAAAATTTAAAGTTTCAAAACTTAAACCCAAAACATATTCATTGGTAGTAAGTGTTTCCAAAACACACTGATTATGAACTATCTCCAGCTCATCTTGTTCTGAGATTCTGAGTTTCGATACTTCTTTGATGTTAGTTCAAATTAATTTCCTAGCCTCATATCTCTTTCTTTTGTATGCCGTTGCATGCAATTTGTCAATCACTTGAATTAAGTGTACATACAGTCATAGATCATTCTTAGATTTCTCATCAACCAGCTTAGGAAAAAATTTGTCATGCAGATATGAAGTGTAGCTTGGTGGAGTAGCTTGATTTCCACCAGATCAAAGATCCTTATCTGTTCAGCTCTCTTTTTCTCTTCATTTCTCAGTAGAACTAACTCTTAAGTTTTCTCGAAATATCCCCATTATGTTATGGGGTATGTATATTGATTTCCATCAAATCTCTTTATAGCCGTTGAATTTCTGTTGTAGTATCCAACCTTCATTAAAAATTAATCATCTACCAATGTAGAGGAGTTGGATTTTGATCTTTTCTACCCTTGCTTTCTTATTATGTGCTCAACATCATCTCTCTTAGCTTTTTGATCATATCATCTCTGAATTTTGTCTTGAAGTTACAGACTAAAATAGAGAAGCCTCTTCCTCTTGGGTGGATTGGGTAAATAGAGATGATTAAGCTTTGTAGATCCTTGATGTAACAGTCAGGAAGACTTAGTATTGTTTCTACATCATAGAAGTATTGGATTCCTCGAGATGTTTTTTTAATCACTGCAGAATCCTAATCTGGATAATATTTCTAGGCCATAATCATGTTTTCTTCCATAGATTTGTGAGTTATGAGATGATCAAATAGCTCTATCAATGTTGGATTTTGATCAGTTTTTTCCCTCACCACAGTTCCCAATGACCATACTTTGCTTAAAAGTAGGAAGCCAACTGTGTCCATGTTCAAGAACAACGTTGAACTCAAAACCACTTGTTTATATACATTGGTGACTAAAGTTGAAGCTCTTGAAATGGATGAAAAGTCAAGAAACAAGAGTGTTATAACACATGTCACTCCTTATCATTTAAAGAACCAAAGTAGGTATGAGACATGACTGGGTTGTGAGATTAAGATTCTCACTAGGATCGAATATGCTGATAAAGTCAGAGATTGAATGGCGGAAACAAACAATCAATAAACATTCAATGCAAGAATATACTCATAAATGCTTTGTATATATTGATAATGGTTTGATTATAATAAATGCTAGGGTTTTAGCAAGAACAGTAATAATTCACCTTGAGAATTCGTATTACAAAATATTCTAACTGTCTATTAGTAGTCACCTTAGGTACAACGATTTCTATTCTATTTATAGGTAGACAAGTTGCATTTTATAAAATGACTAAACTACCTATGACCTATACATCAGAAGTAGTTTAAGTCTTCATTAGCATTTCTTCTTGTTCATCCGCATTGGCAGATACAGATGAGTTGGACTTGACCTGCATTTCTTCACTTGATCTTCCGCATTAGTATGTTGGTCATCCGCATTAGTATGTTGGTCATCCGCATTAGTATGTTGGTCATCCGCATTGGGTAATGTTGATGAACAAATACTTTGCACATCTTGTCCGGCCATCCGCATTGGCAAATGCGATGAACGAATTCTTGTCTGCATTTCTTCTAGTCTTCTACATTTGTTAATGCCGAAGAAGAAACACTTATCAACATTTGTTCTTTGCCTTCCGCATTAACAAATGCGGTAAGCCAATTGAATTGGAATTCCGCATTAACACTTGGACTTATGGGAATTCCAGTAGAACAATCATCCACTCACCAATTGAATTGGCATGTATGATACTTTCAGGGTCCAACAATACTCCCACTGAGAATTATACACCCTGTGTTCTTCAATGTATTGGTGGTGGTTGAGGTTGTGAGGATTCTGCTGAATCTTGTTGTGGCACCAGAGGTTCAACTTGTGATGGGTCAAGTGTAGCCTTTATCATATTCACAAAGTCATTAGCATCAACCATCTTTTCTCTATTAAGCATGTGTATCTTCATTTGACTCATAGCATGGATGGATTCTAATGGCAGTTTCTTAAGTGAAACTGGTTCCCAAATAGATATCGTAGACAGCCCATCCCTGTGAATCAACAAAGCACCATCTACATCAACCTCTAGTTTTACAATGTTACCCAATTGTAGAGGTGTCATGTCCTTCTTTCTTTTCCCCCTCTTGGAAATGATCTGATCGTATGCCATCTTTAGTATCTTGATGCTGTTAGGATCTCAGCCCTTGGTTTAATCGATTGAACAGATATAGCAGCGGAATAGCTCAGAATTAGACAAATTCAAACAAGAACAATTGATATAAAACGATAAAAGAATTTTGTTATAGAGAGAGAAATATCCGACAAAAGGAATATTGCATTAAGATTGTCGGCCTCAAAGGCACGATTACATGTGAGTCATCTTTCCTTATAAGGAAAGAATGACGTAGACTGATGTCACCTGAAAGTGACATGTACCGTTTTATAACTACTGATGTTTAACAACTACTGAAGATGTCAACAACTGACATCTTCTTACAAATGTTCCTAAGTGTTAAACATCTCATTTACAACTATTGAAAAACATAAAACTACTGAAACTACCAACTGAAGAACAACCTCTTCAGTTGTTTACAAGTACTGAAAAGAAAAATAAACAAACTACTGAAAGGAAAAGAAAACTACTGAAAAAGAAAACCATCACAACAACTGAAGAAGCCCTCTTCAGCTTTGTCATCAGCTGTTAACATCAGCTGATGTCTTCAGTACTTGAACATCAGACTTTGTCTTTCAGCTGTTGATCTTCAGTCTTTGTCTTCAGGACTTGTTGAAGTCTTCAGACTTTAGATCTTCAGCTGTTGTCTCAGTCTTTGTCTTCAGTACTTCAGACGTACTTCAGCAGTTGTATTCTTCAGACTTTGTAGAACAGCTGATCAGGTCTTCTTCAGCTGTTGTGATGTCTTGTGGGACTTAGAGGTTTCTCTGATCAGGCTCATTGCTTCTTTTGGTCCAACAAACTCCCCCTGAACCAATGCAGCCAAAACCTCTAAGTTATTGACGAGTCCCACTTATTTTGGCAGATAGATTGGTCTCTTAATCCTCTTGATCAGATGAGAAGTGACCCTTTTTCAGCACCGGCCTGGGAAGAAGTCTCTGATGATCTGTTTGGCATGATATGGTTGGGAGCTCTGTATTGGGGACTTGGACACCGAGCTGTTGCCCCAACCATGAGATCTACTTCCCGTGTATCAGCCTATATGATTCCCTGGTGTAAGCCCTTAAAAACATGATTTGCTCATCCATTGTCAGCACCTCGGGCACACCATCAAATAATCCTTCTCAGCCATACACCTCAGATATGTACTTGGCCTGTTTTCCATTCTTGAGCTCAACCGTGGTTATTTGTCTATAAGCAAACTCATCTGGATGAGTTCCTTCTAAGAGCAGGTTGAGCTCTTCTTGTTTGAAGTTTTCAAGTCGTTTGTAAACCAATCCCTTCTTTATAATTTTGTTCTCTAACATCTTTTGAGGTGGTTGTTTGGCTTCATAGGCTTTCTTGAACTCTTCAACAATTTCCCAAGGGGACACTACAAGCACCACAGTGATGTCTTCGTCGACAACTCTCTTCACTTGGCCCTTGTATCTTGAAGGAATTTCTTTCTTGACAATCCGGTGTGCCACCCTAGGATCAGGCCATATCCTTACTCTTTCCCTTTGGTATTGAAAGGTATTAGCAAGGGTGTACAATCTTAATACTTCTTTCTTCATGCTGATCATTGAAGAGGATGTAGCATATGCTTTGTCAATGCTTTTCAGCATTTCCTCATCATGTTTTTGCATCTGTTCCTCTTCAATCTTTATCATTACATCATGCATTTGAGAAGCAGGAGTGATGGACATTGGTTTAGCCTTAGGCAAAGTAATGACTGCAGAGAGTGGCAGTCTGTCTTCATCCTCCTCTTCATCTTCATCAGGCCTCAGTACCTTTCTTTTCTTTTGGCTAGGTACATCACTGGCAGTGGGTTTTAGAGGTAAAGGATTTGGTTTTGTGGGTTGGATGGTTGGTTTAGAGGGTAAAGGAGTTGTTTTAGTGGGTTGTGGAGATAGTGATTTTGAGGATTGAGGCTTTTCAGACTGTTTTAGCATTTTGGCTGTAAGGGAGGCTTTGGTAAATTTGTCAGTTCTTTTCGATTCCCAACCCCAGCTTCATTCAATACCTCAATCACTAAACCTTTGGAGTATTCTTCAGACGAACAAATCTTGGTGGTTATTGCCAAGATGTTGTCCCTGGTCCAGGCCCTTATTTCCATTAGAGATCTTCCCAAGTATTTAGCTATAAATGATCATTATCTCCAGCCTTTCTCTTTCTAAGGCATCATAGCTAGCCCATCTTGAATTGATCTCCTCTGTTTCCATCCTTCTGATCTCGGAGTCTAGTTGTTTGATGTCAAAACCCTGCCTATACAACTGCTCAATGATTTTATCCATTGAACGGTTATGGTTGGCGTCAGCTTCTTTCACCATATCCTTCAGCTCCTTCTCCTTCTCAGACTCTCCTTTTCTCTTTTGATATGTGACATGAAAGTCTTTTTGACTTTCATTCACTTCAGCTCCCTTCACACTCTCCTTCTCCTTCTCATTACAACCTCAGATTCTTTCGCCTTCTCCCCATCTATCCTCTTCCTTTTTCCTTTAACTAACTGACTCTCCCCCTTTTTGGTTGCATGGGTGCAAGGGATTGAGCAGTAGAAAGAGATTTAGTCACCAACTCCTCCACCAAGGGTTGTATTATTGTAGGAAGCCTCTCATCAATGGCTTTGATCACTATATCTGTGATCATGGGAGTGATGAGAGGTAGGGAATTTTGAAAGGTAGCAACTGATTGATCAGGATGGTTCTGTTCCTGAGAATCAGTGCCGAAAGCAGAGGCTGGTGGCTTGGAAGTATATACTGGCTCAGTGTGTAGGGGACCTTCAGAAGAAGGTGCCATCTGTGGGTGTATTGTGGTGGCAGATGGACTTGCATCCTGAGACATCTTGGCCAGCAGCTCTTTGAGTCTGCTAACCTCATCCTCTAGAATGGTGTTTTGAGCAACTACATCATAGAAGAAGCTCAGGTCATCATCAGTTGTGACTGAATCACCTGACCTCCTGACAAAGTCAGAATGAACATGCCTTGAGTGTAGATCAATTGTAGCATGTGCCCCTTGTTCTCGGTTCTGGGGACTTCCAGCCTCAGGACTATGTCCTTCATCAGCTGTTGCCACTGGTGAGGACTTAGAGATGTTACCAACTGCATCCTGGTCATTTGCTGAGTCAGGAGCAGTGGCAGCCTCACCAGAAGTTCGCACCTCCTTATCTACACTAGAAGATGGAACATGATAACCCCTGTGTTGTGGGTGACAGAAGCATTGTGATCCTCCCCCTCAGGTGTTGAGGTTATCCCAGTAGTAATTGGTGTCTGGGTGGGGGGTGAGGAATGCAACTGCGTCAGCACTTTTGCAACAATGATAGTAGGGCTTTGAGGGGCGGTTGCATCAGGAGAGGGTGTGGAAGCAGTGTGCACCGGGGACAGGTGGTGCTCTTCAATGGTAATCCCCTCAAGTGAGGAGGATCCCAGCATTGTGGCTTCCCTTTGAGTGGTTGCTTCAGGTTCCTTTTGAGAGGAAACCTGAGCGGCTTCAGTTGGTGGAGTCACAGTCTCTACTGGGGGGTTATTTCCAGCAGAGATAACCTGCGTTGGTGCAGCAGGAGCATCCACAGGGGACTCAATTCCCTGAGTAGCTTTCTTAGGCTTCTTCTTTGGGGTTTGGAGGGGACTTTGGATTTGGAGGTGGAGGCTGTGGGTTCCAGCTGCGTGGGTTTGCGCAGCTTGGCAGCCTATTTGAGAGTTTGGTCAGTGTTGTGTCGGGAGTATACCTCCGGCAATACAGCCAAAGCAGGGACTCCCAGACCAACTAGTCCCTCAGCAGAAAGCTGATTCTCTATTATGGCCATTATAAACCGAGGATATAGTATCCAACGGTTAGAAAGTGGTTTTGTGGCCATATCCTTGAGTTCAAGAAAAATTATTTCAGAAAAGTTTAGTGGTTCTTGTTCAAGGATAGAGAACAATACCTGTTGCCATCTGGAAGACAGTTGATCCCAAGAGGAAGTCTTCGGAGCCAGGCAAACATTTACCATATGAAATAATAATCGTTCAGCATCTGGAAAATGTTTCTTCAGGATTGTTGAAGCACTAAGATCACCCTGATATCCATGTTTTCCAAAGGAAAGATCAAGTTGGCGCTTAGGATATCCAACAGGGTAGGCAGCATCATCTAACAGTAATATTTGGCGGATGGTAGCAGTAGAGATGACCACCTTATGCGAGTTGATAGATGAAAGGATAGATTCTCCATTAACGGTCGCATTCATCCAGAACTGACGTAGCGAATCGGCATAAATGATTGGATTTAAAAGGAAAGCCGTTTTAGTGGGGATTGGACCATAAGATCTATAGCATTTTCAAATTTGGTCCAGAAGGGCGATTTTGTAAGGTACGCGACACAGTTGTGTCGAGGTTTGAGTTGCATGGTCGCCATTAATGAAGGTGAAAGGTTTTCAGAGCTTTTGAAAAGTTAGGTCGTGAAAGAATGAAAAACTCTGAAAGAGGGATCAGGTATATATAGGGTATGGGTTATGAAACGACTGAAGATTTTGGAGTTAGTCATCAGTATTTGAAGCTACTGATGACGTGGTATAAACTTTCAGACGTTTGAAACGACTGATGTATTGGTGTGGTCAGCAGTTATAAAACAACTGAAGCCATGGTGTTTACTATCAGACGTTGAAACAACTGAAGTCTCTGATTTAGGCATCAGTAGTTTTAAAAACTACTGAAGACAAGGTGGACTTCAGATGTTGAAACAACTGAGGACTTGGTATTAGTCATCAGTAGTTGTGAAACTACTGAAGACCGTGGTTTTGCCATCAGTTGTTGTAAACAACTGAAGACTTGGTGTTAGTCATCAGTAGTTGTGAAACTACTGAAGACATGGTATTGCTTCAGTTGTTTATAAAGAAACAACAGTTTGTGAACTACTGAAGAGAGAGTACTCATCAGTAGTTGTCGTCAATTCATAGCCGTTCAGCTGTTTCATACTGTCCTCAACACTTACTCATCAGCTTTTAGCTGTTTTCAGTTGTTTCATAGGACATCAGTACTTATCTGTTTCTACTGATTTCAGTAGTTGTAACTACATCAGTAGTTAGAACAGATAAAGTACAGTACTTAAAGCATTTAGCCTTCAGTAGTTATATAAACTACTGAGGGTAAAATAACTCATCAGTACTTATATGTGACATGGTTACCAATGATCATCAGTAATTACTGAGATCATCAGTAGTTGTCACTTATTCTAGCTGCAGCATACCAAGCCTTAACACCAGGTTGTGGAAAGTTGAACTATCCAAAGGCTTAGTAAAAATGTCTGCAAGCTCATCAGCACTAGGCACAAACATAGGATTAATTAGACCCTTTTCAAAACAATCTCTTATAAAATGATGTCTAATTTCTATATGTTTGGTCCTAGAGTGCTGGACAGGATTTTTGACAATGCAAAGAGCTGAAGCACTATCCATTAATAATGGAGTCTTAGTCTCTGTAATGCCATAATCCAAGTTGATTCTGAAGCCAGACAGAGTATTTGGGATGTACAACTTGCAGCAGCAATGTACTCGGCTTCAGCAGTGGATGTAGCAACAGATGTTTGTTTCTTACTCTGCCAAGAAATCAAACAGTTGCCTAGGAATTGGCATCCACCAGAAGTTGATTTCCTGGTCAACTTACATCCTGCATAGTCACTATCAGAGAAAGCAACTAATTTGCAAGAAGTCCAGTGGAATACCATAAGCCTAGAGATTGTGTGCCTTGCAGATATCTAAAGATCCTCTTGACTGCAATCAGATGAGACTCCTTAGGTGCAGCCTGAAATCTAGCACAAACACATGTAGCAAACATAATATCTGGTCTAGAAGCTGTTAAATACATCAAGGAACCAATCATACATCTGTAAAGGGTTCATCAACACCTTTACCTTTCTGATCAACATCCAATTGTGTGGTGTTGCACATGGGAGTAGAACAGGATTTACAGTTTTGTAAATCAAACTTATTCAAAAGATCTTTTTGTATTTAGACTGATGAATGAAAATTCCATCAGCTTTTTGTTTGATTTGCAAACCTAGAAAGAACTGTAATTCTCCCATTGCACTCATTTCAAACTTCTGTTGCATTAAGGTTTGGAAATCCTCACACAATTGGGGATCAGAGGATGCAAATATAATATCATCAACATAAATTTGAACAAGTAGCTTATGCTGATCCACCTTCTTAATAAATAAAGTTTTATCTATGGAGCCTCTAGTGAAATTATTTTGTAGAAGAAAGTTTGATAAGGTCTCATACCAAGCTCTAGGTGCTTGTTTCAACCCATAAAGAGCTTTATCAAGCTTATATACCCATTCTGGGTGCTTATTATCCTCAAAGCCTGGTGGTTGACACACATAAACTTCTTCTTTTATTGTACCATATAGAAAAGCACTTTTGACATCCATTTGGAAAACTTTAAGATTGTGGAGCGCAGCATAGGCTAAAAACAATCTAATTGCCTCCAGTCTGGCTACAGGGGCAAAGGTTTCATCATAATCAATACCTTCTTCTTGTGCAAACCCCTGCACAACCAGTCTGGCCTTGTTCTTAACAATTAGCCCATTTTCATCAGTTTTATTCCTAAACACCCATTTAGTGCCTATTGCACACTTACCTGGGGGTAGAGGAACAAGCTCCCACACTTGCTGTTTCTTGAACTGAAGAAGCTCAAGCTGCATGGCTTCAACCCATCCATTGTCCCTCAAAGCAACATGATAGTTCTTCGGCTCTAGCTGACTGATGAAGAGAGCATAGAAGCAGAAATTGGACAACTGGCTTCTGGTTGAGACACCAGCATTGATATCACCAAGGATTTGAGATATTGGGTGATTTTTCAGCTCTTGGTAAACAATCAAATCTGTGCAAGTATTTGTAGGGTCTTCAGCAGCAGCAGATGTTGATGCAGATTCTTGAAACCATGAAGATGGTGGCAACTCAAATGAAGTTGAGGATGCATAAATCTCATCAGCATTTGTTGTGGATGGTGCGGCTGGAGCTACAGGAGCATCAGGTTTAGAGGACTCAGGCAGTTGATCACTAACCTGAAGAGGTGATTACTACTATCATCATCATCTTCAGTAGTAACACCAGGTGGTGAACTGTTGACAGGAGCAACAGCAGGAGATTGATAAGGAACATATTGCAGTATGTCAAAATCAAGAGCTCCACAGGGCTTTGTGGAATCTTGTCCTTTGGAGATTCATTGAATTTGACATGTAAAGTCTCTTCAACCATCTTTGTTCTGCAGTTGAAGACTCTGTATGCCTTGCAAGTTGATGAATAACCAACAAAATACCCTGCATCCACCTTAGGATCAAATTTCTGGAGCTGATCCTTTGTGTTGAGAATGAAACAGGGACACCCAAATGCTCTAAAAAATGAAATGAGAGGGGCCAAATGATGTAGAACTTCATATGGAGTCTTCATCAACCTCTGATTTATTAGTACTCTATTCTGCACATAGCATGCTGTGTTGACAGCTTCAGCCCAAAAGGTCAATGGCAGTCCAGAATCAGCCAACATAGACCTTGCAGCTTCAATGAGGGTCCTGTTCTTTCTCTCCACAACTCCATTCTGTTCAGGAGTTCTTGGAATACTAAACTGTCTCTTTATTCCCTTGGAAAGGTAGAATTCATCAAGTGTATTGCTCCTGAATTCTGTTCCATTATCACTTCTAATACACTTGACTGAGAGGGAATACTGCTTCTCAGCATACAACACAAAGTTTATGATCTTCTGTGCAGCTTCATCCTTTGAATATAGAAAGAAAGTCCATACAAATCTGGAGTAATCATCCACAATTACCAGACAGTATTTTTTCTGTGCCATGCTCATCACTTTCACAGGACCAAAGAGATCCATGTGAAGAAGTTGTAAGCAGGCAGTGGACTTTGGTTCTTCAATAGGTGGAAATGAAACCTTGTGCTGTTTTCCTTTCAAACAAGCAGTGCAGTTGTTTTCACACTTGAACTCCTTCATAGGCATTCCCCTTACTAAACTATGGTGTATCAGCTGATTCATGTTCTTGAAATTAACATGTCCCAGCCTTCTATGCCATAGATTAGATTCTTGAGGAGAGGCCTTGGAAAATAGGCAAGGATGGCCTTTGAGATCAATTTTCTTGGAAAGATCTAAGGCATACACTCTTCCTGTCCTGTTGGCCTTCAGGAGAGTGTGAGCATCCAATACCTTGTCAATCAAACTCAGAACTTTGGATGACAGAATCCTGCAGTTCTGGATTGTGAAAAGGGCAACATGGCCTTTGTCACACAATTGACTGACACTCAAAAGATTATACTTGAGATTTTCCACATGGTTGACATCATCAAACTTTATTTCCCCATTGGAAACAAAGCCCTTCCCGATGATGTAACCTCTTGCATCATTGCCAAAAAACAAATCCCTTCCTTCCTGGAGAGTAGTCATTAAGAAGTGAGTTGTTCCCAGTCATATGCATAGATCCCCACTGTCTACATACCAGATGCTACTTTGGCATGTTGAAGAAACCTGCATAAATAAACAATCAGTTAGTTTTGGAGACCCAAACTTTTTGGTTTTGGGCCTGGTCTCATCAACAGATGGTAAACTAACAGGTTTATTGGACACAATAGCTTGAGGTGAAGGAGATGGTGTAGAAGAGGAATCCTTCGGCTTGGATCTCCTTTTCTGGGGTTTCAACACAGGGCCATCAAGTTGGTTAACTCTTCCCAACAGATGTTGAACCATCATTACCAGCTGTGTCTGATTCTGGGAGAGAGCTTTCAGCTCTTCAGACACATTGGTATTGGTGTTTGATGATGAGTTCTTGTGTTGCACCATCTTCTTTTGAGCAACCTCAGCTATTGCCTGTTGCACTCCTTCCTTTTAGATTTCTTTTTGGTCATAGTAGTAACAGGATTTGATGCTGCTGGTACAAACTTGGACTCAAACTCAGTTTTCATTTTAGCCAAATTTTCTTTAATTTTCTCTTTTTGTTTGAGTTTGGATCCCTTTTTGTACCAACAATCATCTGTGATGATTAAATAGACCACATATTTCACATGGTTTCTTCTTCATCTTCTGTTGATCATCAACTAAAGAAGATGAAACTACTAAGGACTTGCTCTTCAGCAGTTTAGAAGCACTTTTTGCCTTCTTGTCAACTTCCTTAGAAGGCTTCAAATCCTTCCTACTGACAGTTTTCTTCTCTTCAGTGTTGTCAGTCATTAGGATTTGAACTCCAGATGTTATCCCCTGTTCTCCAGTACCCTCAGTACTTCTAGGGATAACACTTGGGTTGATCAACTCATTGATCATGTGAGTGTCAGCAGTTGAACCATCAATATCAGCTGATAGGTTCACAGAGGGATTACTACTGACTTCAACTACTGATGATGCTTTATCAAGTAGTGAATCACATGATGAGGTGGATTGGTCATTACTTTCTCCATCAGATTCCGCTCCTGCTCTTGAAGCAAAAACTGTAGGAGGAGCAGTGTGATTATAACCAATTCCAAACTTCACATTGGAAGCAGTTTGCTTACTAAGAAGCATTTCAAAGCCCTTGCAAGATTGTACCCATCGATCACACTCTACCTGGGTGACAGCAAGAGTATCTTTGAGGTCTTTGTACTTCTCTAAGAGTACATCCTCCCTAGCCTTATCATCAGAAATTTGGCATTTTAATTTGTAAATCTCATCAGTTTTCTCTTTTAGCACAGACTCAAACTCAGCTTTATTTTTGGAAATTGTTTGTTCTAGCTCTACATTTTTATTGATTAAAGCCACATTTGCTTCTCTAATAGAGGCAAATGCTGCTATGCAAGTTTCAGAACATAATTTGGCCTTAGCCTCAGAGGATACCTGTGATACCTGTGTTGAAGTGGTATTTGAGGATGATCCATCAGAGGATTCCAAAGCCATGAGAGCTAGATTTCCAAAAGGATGCCCACCACCATGTTGACCAGCACCTGAGAACAGTTGTTCATTACCAGACACATCATCTGGTAAACTGCTCCAGTCAACAACTCCTGGTGTGAAGAAGCTGTGTTGTTGAAGTTGATTAGGTTGATGAGATTGGGATGGTTGAGGCTCAGGGAGTGCATGTGGTTGCTGAGCAGTGGGTGCTTGAACCTGGCCTGGTTGTGGCAGGTAATAGCAGGGGTATGGATATGGCATTGGCCCCTGTGGAACAAAATATGCAGGAGATTGTGGTTGATGATGATAACCAGAATTGACAGGTTGTTGCCCTCTGTTTTGTTGACTATTGCCAGGGAAAGTCACAAAAGGTGCAGGAGAGTTAGATCCAGATGATCTACATTCTCTTGCAAAGTGCCCAAGCCTGTGGCATTTATGGCACTTCAACTTACTCTTGTCAAAACCAACTTTGGTTTTGCCAGAGAGTCCTGGGAATTTCCTTCCAGTTCTTTTGTAGAACTTCTGAGATCTGATATTTATCAAGGCCATTTGGCTCAAAATATCCATCTCTTCTAAGTCATCATCAGCAATCCCCTTGAGATCATCCATGATGAAACATAGATTGTCACATTACTACCAGCAGAATAACTATCAACACTCACAAAGGCAGGCTCAGAAGTGTTTGTAGAGAAATCAATATGCTCATCATACTGGCTTTCAGATGACACATATTCTGGCTCTTGATGTCCAATCAGGGCAGTGTTCCCTTGGACAAAATCCTCAGTGAGCTTGCCAGATGAAACCAATTTCCTTTTCTGCTCTATCTCTCTCTCGAATGTAAGCAGTTTCCCATGAAGTTGGGTGAGAGATAGGCGATCAACATCAGCATTTGAGCGTAGAACAATGGTATATGTGTTCCATCTCTCAGGCAGTGATCTTAAAAATCTATGGTTCATCTGACTCCTGGTATATTCATGTTTAACCATTTTCAATTCAGAGATTAAACATGAAAACCGCTCAAATTGTTGAGTCAGAGTCTCACCCTTTCTATGAGAGAAAGTCTCATATTGTTGGGCGAGGATTTCCCTGTTGTTTGCTAAAACCTCATCAGTACCACCAAATTGTTCTTTGATGGCATTCCAGAGGTCATGAGCAGACTCACAATGCAGAAGCCCAGAGTAAATCTCATTAGGAATAGCCATAGCCAAAATTCCATGGGCTTTTGCATCGATTTCAAACAACTTCTTGTCCTCATCGGAGTATTGCTCCTTCTTCTTTGGAACCAACTGGTTTGTTTCCGGATCATTCACCATTGGCTTATGTGGTCCATGTACCACAGATGTCCAACAACCTGAGCTATTGACAGATAGGTGATGGAGCAATCTTCTCTGCCAAATGTTATACTCATTCCTCACCAAGATCGGAGGCTTGGTAGAGGATCCAGTATTGAAAGGATCATTAGAAGAAGTAGTCATTGTGGAAAATCAGACAGATTCAAGTAAAATCACAATAAATTTAGCTCAAAACCACACAGAACCTCTAATAAAACGGCCAGAAGCGATACACTCTCAATCTCTATAACAGATCCTTGCGAATTTTGCTAATTCGATTGAACTTAGAGCGATTGGACAGTTTCAATGATCAATTGTTAGATCGATCAATGATTAACCTGCTCTGATACCATTTGTTAGGATCTCAGCCCTTGGTTTAATCGATTGAACAGATATAGCAGCGGAATAGCTCAGAATTAGACAAATTCAAACAAGAACAATTGATATAAAACGATAAAAGAATTTTGTTATAGAGAGAGAAATATCCGACAAAAGGAATATTGCATTAAGATTGTCGGCCTCAAAGGCACGATTACATGTGAGTCATCTTTCCTTATAAAGGAAAGAATGACGTAGACTGATGTCACCTGAAAGTGACATGTAACCGTTTTATAACTACTGATGTTTAACAACTACTGAAGATGTCAACAACTGACATCTTCTTACAAATGTTCCTAAGTGTTAAACATCTCATTTACAACTACTGAAAAACATAAAACTACTGAAACTACAACAACTGAAGAACAACTCTTCAGTTGTTTACAAGTACTGAAAAGAAAAATAAACAAACTACTGAAAGGAAAAGAAAACTACTGAAAAAGAAAAACCATCACAACAACTGAAGAAGCCCTCTTCAGCTGTTGTCATCAGCTGTTAACATCAGCTGATGTCTTCAGTACTTGAACATCAGACTTTGTCTTTCAGCTGTTGATCTTCAGTCTTTGTCTTCAGTACTTGTTGAAGTCTTCAGACTTTAGATCTTCAGCTGTTATCTCAGTCTTTGTCTTCAGTACTTCAGACGTACTTCAGCAGTTGTATTCTTCAGACTTTGTAGAACAGCTGATCAGGTCTTCTTCAGCTGTTGTGATGTCTTGTGGGACTTAGAGGTTTCTCTGATCAGGCTCATTGGTTCTTTTGGTCCAACAGATGCACTTTAGAAAGAAGTGCAGATCTTCTTTACAAAATTTGTTAGATATCTCTGTGAAGTGCCTAGTGTAGATGTAGTGGATGTAAGATTCATCTAATAGTCTCACTTCATAACCACTAAACAATCTGATTTCTTTACATTCTTTCCCTCCCCACTTCCTCTTAATCACCAACTCTTAGTTCTCTAGAAAGATTAACATGTTGTCTTTATGTGTCTTTTTACTATTTGGAATAGTATATGGACTAGTTTTGTAATTTGTTAGTTCCTTGTGTTTCATTATAAATAGTTTAGGCTTGTAGCAGTTAAAAAAAAGAGAAGAACAACAGTTTTAGAACTGATTTAGAACTGCTAACTTACTTTGTCATTGTCTTTGCTTGATATTATTGAAACTATGAATTTTGTTGATATCTTGCTTGATTTGATTACTTTGTTTGTATTTCTTTGAAGTGTGTTCATACATAATCACACATTGGTACATTTGATCCTATCAAATGGTACCAGAGCTCATACTGACCTTATCAAATGGTATCAGAGCTGTTGGTTGAGTGATTTTTAGGTTTGTCGAACTTTCAAACTAAAAAATTTCACTGAATCTATGATTGATAGACAATTCAATTGAAAATTTGTGGATTTCAGATGTGTTTCATCATGAGAAACATGTTTTAAACCATAACCAGTAGTTAAGTTCATCAAATTCGAGATAATTTGTTGATTTGTGTTCGAGAAGTTCACTATTTTTCGAACTGAAAATTACAAAATTGATTGATTTATTGTTGATATTGAAAGAATTGATGTTAGAAGAATGATTATCAGTATAAAACACGTCTAATTGGAAAGTTTCAATCCAATTCGTCAACTTTTGAAGAATTTCAGAAGATTTGAGTTAGTTACATTCATATGAACATGAGGAATGTGGCGCATTAGGGTTGAGGTTTGCTGAAAAATTTTTCTAAGTGTTAGGCGTTTGACTACTATTTAGTCGCATTAACAATGTTTAGACGTTTTTAGTTCAGACGTTTGATTACTGTTGAAGAGTAAAACTCCAGACGTATCATTACTATGAGACGTATTGAACTGTTTTGACGGTTGACAACTATGGAGGCGCATTACAACTGTTTAGGCGCATTATAACTGTTCAGGCATTTTACTACTGTTTAGATGCATCAACTTACGATATTTGGAAAATTTTTCTAAGGCATTCCCTTAGACGTCTCTCAACTTAGGCGCATTAACTGTTTGGGAGTATGATTACTGTTCAGGCGCATCACCCTTGATACTTAGATTTTTTTTAAGAAAATTTTTCAAAAACTTTTTCATTTCTTTTCTTAATTCAAAATCTACGAAAAACAACAAAAATATAAGAATGGTGAAATCAGAAGATTCTAAAAATAGAGACCCAAAACTTAAAAATAGAGCTGATTTCAAAAATTTGTCTCTTAGGTTAAAACATCATTTAAATTCCATTACCATTGATCTTTGGAAATCTATAAAGAAAGGACCATACATTCCTATCATCACTAATGGGCCTGATTTAGGGTTTGTTTATACTAAAGATTCTCAAGAACCCTATCCTGAAGATGGTCTTCATGGAGATGATTTGAGAAGAGTAAAGAATGATATCAAAGCATATTCCTTGATGTGTAAAGGACTACATCCGGAAGTCCTTGCAAGGCTTGATGGATATCAAACTGGATACACCATGTATAAAGCCTTAAAGGCCATTTATGAAGGAGACAAGGAGATTCAAAAACTCAAGAAACAAAAGTTGAAAAGGCAATTAGAATTGTTTCGACATTTGTATGGAGAAACCATAAATCAGATGATGAATAGATTTGTTCAACTTCCAACTGAGATGTCAACAGTTGGTATTAAGCCTGATCTTGAAGATCTAAATCTTAGACTACTCAATGCTTTACCCTCATCATGGAAAGAAACAGTAACCTTACTAAAACATACTGAGAAGTTCCCTATGGATCTAGATCTACTCATTGCCAAGATAGAGTCGGTAGAGATTGATGAAAGCTTAAGGAATAGTGATAGAGCAGCATCAATGTATCAGTATCAGTTTGTTGCTTCTCCTGCAAACCCTATTGAAAATGCACTCATGCGAAAAGTTAGAATATTACAGAAGAAGAGGGAGATTTATTTGTTGGAGCAGGATTTTTCACGAATTCTTCATTTACTAGTGTTCCTGCTTATACAACACAGTCTCATTCTTAATCTCCTCTTAAATCTCAGTCTCAAACATCTAATGTTCAAACAGAGACTTCTTCATCTAACTCTGCTAAATTTAGCAAAGTTAAAGATGTGATAAACATCCTATTAGAGGATGAAGAGTCTAAAACTTCATTCAATTCATTTATGGCTAGTTTTCAAGCATATCAATGTAGCCATTTAACTCAGTTAGACCTTGTTTTTGAGGATTTGTTTGAAATAGATCCTAGAGATGTGGAAGAGATGGACTTAAACTGGCAGATGGTGTTGATTGCTTACACGACACAAAAACACTCATATGTCAACACAAAGTACAAGCCAAGTGCTAACAAGACTGTTGGTTTGATAAGTTAAAATCAAGGTGTTTTAACTGTAACAGTTATGGACATTTCTCGAGAGAATGCAAAGCTCCAAGGAATAATGGAGGAAATGCTGAATCAAGTTCTAGTAATCAAAGGTTTCAATCAGCTTAGAAGACTTTTCAAAAGCCTTATCCAAGTCTTCCTATGCCTGAGCTTAAAGATGAAACAAAATCATCTGATGAAACCAAAAAGCTTTAGTACTCAGCATTAAAGATGGTTATGATTTAACTGCATATGCTGAACATTTTAGTAATGATTTAACATCATGTTTATCTCTTGTTGTAGAAATCCAAGGAGAAGATTGGTCAGAAAATAATGATCCAAAGGTGGAAGGTGAGAATGAAGAAGATGACTATGATTGGAGTGACAAATCTGATCCTAAGGAGGATACAGATGACGTAGCTCTAATAGCATAGTCTCATCAACCTAAGATTGACACTTCATCTTCAAAATCTGAAACCTTATCTCCAAAATTCCCTGAAATCCCATCTAAAGTGAGAGAAAAACTCTGCACAAAATCATGCTATGAACATGTTGAATACTATAGAAACTACTCATATAAAATCTATGAGAAACTAAAACAAGAAGAGTCAATGCATAACAAACTAAAATCTTATCATAAAACAGCAGATCAAAAGATTATTTCTCTTCAAACTTCATGGAACAAAACACCAAAAGAATTAGAAATTGTTTCTAAACAATTAGAAGAGATGAACAAATATCTTGAACAGGAGAAGATAGCAAATGCTGCTACTCAAATGGATCTTGCTAAAGTAAAAGGTTCAAAAATGATTTTAGAAAAACTGGTAAGTGAGAGAAAAGATAAACAGAAAGCAGGGTAGGTTTCACTCATGAACCTATGCCTAAATTTATTATAAACACTTTACCACAGAACTTTAATAATCATTCCCCTGATAATAAAGCTAAAAGTAAAGCTTTTCAAGTCAAAAACAAAAATTCAGAAGAAGAAAAGGAAAATGTAAAAGTTTTTGTTGAAAATGATCAAGTAAAGATTAAAAATGGTCATCCAATCAAGATAAAATCTTATGAACCTAAAAAAACAAAACAAAACACTTCTGAACAAATTCATTCTATATTAGAATAAGTGAAAGTTCAACACAAAGATAAAGATAAACAATAGGTAGGAACATTAGAAGATTCAAACACTATTAATCTAAAACAAGTTCAATCTGAAAAGGAATCTTCTTCTGACGATGTTCAATCTGGAAGTAAACCAAGTTCTTCTAAGTCAAAGAATCAAAGAAGAAGAAAGAAATCATCAAAAACAAAATCTGAACAAAACATAAGTTCAAAAAATTTGAACAAAACAGAAGTTCAAAAAAGTTGAACAAAACAACAAATCAGGCAACAAAACTTAAACTGATAAAATTTGTGTCAGCCGGTTTGTTAAATATGAATTCTCTTCAAAACAACAAGGTAAATACTATGACCAAATCTCACTCTGTTTTGAAATCAAGTTCAGATTCTAAGACTTCCGCTGTAGCAAAAAGATTTGTTCCTAAGGAATTCAAGAAGGAAGTTCATGTTAAATAGAAGCAAACTAATTTGGTACAAAATCAAAATATGAAGAATGAAAAACAACAGTTTAGTTATTTGAAACCAAAATATAAAATTGAATCAAATATATTGTGAATGTCAAAAGTTAACAAACAGTTGTTTATAACTCCACAAAAGTACTATGAAATATGTGATATGAAAAATCACAATACTGCTGAGTGCTATTTCAATAAGTACTGTCACATATGTGACATGAGAAATCATTTCACAGCACATTGTTATTTTAACAAATACTATACTTATTGTGATGAGAAGACTCACAATACTACAGATTGTTATTTTAGAAAGAGATCACATACTAGAGGATTTGCAAATTCAAACATGAGCAAAGGTTATGTTAATCCTCAATATATGAGAAATCAAACTGATGGATTTCAAAAATTAACTAATCAACCTTCTTAGTTCCAGTTTCCAAGCATATCTGGAAAGCTCTCTAACTTCAACAAATATATGCCAACAAGATTTTGAAGAACTACCTCTTGATGTAGTGGAAGAAATGGACCTACAATGGCAGATGGCTATGATTGCTTACTGAGCAAAGAAATATCTCAGAAGAAATAAGAACTTCGCATCAGCAAGTAAAACATCAGAGATTGGTGTTGACAAGTCAAAGGTACGATGCTTCAAATGCAATCTCTGTGGACATTATTCCATAGAATGCAATGAGCAGTCATATCCAGAGATGAGACAACATTAGCAGCATCGACAACATCAGATTCCACCTCATCAACAACCAAATTCTCAAAGACCTCTGCACAGACAATCTCAACTGATCAATGCATGCCCACTAGCCACCAATGAATCAGCTGGACCGAGTAACTCAAAGGAGTCAGGATTGATCATACTTCAAGATGGAACGTGTGACTAGAGTGTGTATGAAAAAGAAGTCTTGGAAGAGAATAAAGCATTGATGGCTCATATGGATCAAACAAGTTCCACCATGGCAAGAGTGGTAAAAGAAAGGTTGTGTTCATCAACATGTGTTGAGGAAGTTGAACATTACAGAGTCCATGTTCAACAGTTGGCTGACAAAGTAAAAGAAACTATGATTTTGAATGAATCCCATGTTAGAGAACATAAATTGTATCAAATCAAAATTTACTCTTTGCAAAAGGATTTAGAAAAATTTGTTTCTAAAAACTATAGCCTAAAAGCCAAAGTTGAACATTTGACCACTTCCTTAACAAAATCCATGGCTGATCATGCATCAACTTAAGTGAAACTTCAGAAGTTTCAATTATCATCTCAGCAATATGAGAAATTACTAAATTCTCATATGGAATCAAAGAAAAGGTCTGGGTTGGGTTATAATGTTGTTCCACCACCTATAAATAATAATTATACATCTTTACCTACAACAATGACCAATACTCTGTGAAATCATTTTGTGCCTAGCACCAAGTTTGAAACAAAATCAACTCAAATCGACATTAACAATAGAGCTGAGGTGAGTGAAACAAAATCCTCTGAATCAGAATCTTGTATCAAAATGATTGAGACTTTGATTATGATAATTGTGATGACTTGGATGATTCTAATGAACCTAATGTCAGTAAAATGACCATTAGTAAGAATGTTCATATTAAAACTGGTATTCCAAGAGTGCTTGGAGAATCAAAGCTTCAATATCCTCCAAAGCAGGGAAACATGCTGAAGACTATCTGCAAGAGGGTTGCTGAACTCAATGAAGGACTCTAAGAACTGAATCTTCAAAAGGAAGTTGATAGTTGCGGACCAACTGAAGAAGTACTTTTATATCGTGTGGATAAAGGTAAGAAGAAACAAGTTTCAAGTAAGCAAAAGAAAAACTCTTCAGTAGAAGAATTGCGGAAAGCAATGTCTGCTGAATCCGTAGAACTTCTGCGGAAGAAGAAAGTCGAATCTACGGAGGAGGTATCAAAAAGCGTAGTTGTTAACAACCGAAATATGTTGAATCTGAAGCAATAAAATTCATCAAAGGATAAGCAAGATTCAATTGCTGATATTCCTTAGAACAGCAAGAACAATTCCAGTTCTTCAAAGGAGGAAACAAAAGCTCCTAAACTGAACAAGAAAAAGAAGAAAGATGAGCATGAAGAGCAATTTGAAGAAATGTATTGCAAGTGGTGTGATATGACTAATCACAATACAGAAGACTGCTACTTTAGCAGTTACTGTTCCATATGCAATATGAACAATCATATGACTTCAGAGTGTTACTTCAACAAATTTTGTGCTATTTGCAACAAAAATAATCATTCAACTCAGGAATGTTGTTTTCACAAAAGGAACAAAAACAAAAGCACAAAGAAGTCGAAAACTGATTTAACAGAATCAGATTCTCAATCTGCTGAAAGTCAAGATGATTCAAAGAAAAAGAAGGTAAATCAAAAGCAAAAGGTAAAACCAAAGAAGAAATCTTCTAAAGATGCTAAATCTATTAAGAAAACATCAAGCGAATCCAAAACACCTCACAAAAAGGTGACTTGGGTGAGAAGAATCCAATCAACGATGATAATTTCTTTGATCATTTTGAAAAGGGATCACATGTGTCTCAATCAAAAGCAAAAGATAATGAAACCTTCAAAAGTGCAGGTTCATCTTCTTAATCAAAATATCAACCAAAGAAAGATAAGGTGAAGGAAGAATCAATGAAGAAAGAAGACTCCAAAGCTTCTACATCAGATTCAATAGAATCATTCTCACCATCATCAAATCAAAATGAATCAACTAGATATGAAATTAATACTGAAACTTTAGGATTAATTCATGAAGGAGTAAATAGTTTAGACGCTGTTGACAAACCCAAGATCACTAAGACTTGGGTTGTCACTTCTAACTGATTTATTTTTGAATGCAGGAAAAATATTAGAGAGCTGACAACAAGTGGTATGTTGACAGTGGTTGTTCCATGCATATGACAAGAAACTGTTCTCTTCTTCATGACTTCAAACATAAAAATGCTTCTTATGTGGTATTTGGTGGGGATAAAATGGGAGGTAAAATTGTTGGTGAAATGATGATAACAAATGGTGTGCTCAAATTTGAGAAAGTAAATTACTGTAAAAATTTACAGTATAATCTACTTAGTGTGTCTCAAATCTCTGATCAAATTTATACCACATTGTTTGATAATACTAACTGTTACTTTCTTAAGCCAGGATTTATTGTTCCAGAAGATTGGATCCTCCTCAAAGTAGCAAGATGTTAGGATCTCAGCATCTAGTTTGATCAATTAGATTGGATTTGTAGCGGAATGAGCTCACGAATTAACAAATTTAAACAAGAACACACGAAATTTATCAATGAAACAATGTTCGTTATAGAGAGAGAGTTTCTGCCAAAAGGAATATATTCATTCAGTATATGCTTCGGCTGGCTTCGCACAGTTACAATTAGGTCATCTTTCCTTTTATAAGGAAAGCTGATGTCAGCTCATGTCACTTGACAGTGACATCTAACTATTATTTAACTACTGAAAGTTAACATAACTACTCAAGATGTCAAGCAGCTGACATCTTCTTACAAAAATACCAAGTCTTAACTATCACTACAACTACTGAAAAGAAACTACTCAAACAACAACGACTAAAGAACATGCTCTTAAGCCGTTTTACAAGTACTGAAATAGAAAATAAAACTACTGAAAGGAAAGCATCACAACAGCTGAAGAATGCTTCTTCAGCTGTTGTGACAAACTCTGAAAGCTTTAGTACGTGGACTTCTTGAACTTCAGTTGTTGTCATCAGCTGATGTCTTTAGCTCATATGTTCAGTCTTTGTACTTCAGCTGTTGATCTTCAGTACTTTAGTCTTCAGCTGTTGATCTTCAGACTTTGGTCTTCAGCTGTTGAAGTCTTCAGTACTTTAGTCTTCAGTTGTTGAAGTCTTCAGTACTTTAGTCTTCAACTGTTGATCTTCAGACTTTGGTCTTCAGCTGTTAAAGTCTTCAGTACTTTAGTCTTCAGCTGTTGATCTTTAGACTTTGTCAAACAGCTGATCAAGTCTTCAGCAGTTGTTGTGATGTCTTGTGGGACTTAAAGGTTTTTATGAACTGGCTCATTGGTTCTTTTGGTCCAACAAACTCCCCCTGAACCAATGCAGCCAAAACCTTTAAGCTTATTGAAGATGTCCCACTTATTATGGCAGAAAGATTAGTGTTATTGTCTTCTAGATCAGCTCAGAAGTGACCCTTGTAAGCACAGGCCTGGGAAGAAGTCTCAATGATCTGTTTGGCAAAGGATGGATGGGAACTCTGTCTTGGGGAACTTGACACAGATCTGTTACCCCATCCATGAGATCTACTTCCCAACTATGAGTCTGTAAGACTCCCTTGTATAGGCCTTAAGGAAGGTTGTTTGTTCCTCCATGGTAAGCTCTTCTGTTTCTCCTTCAAAGAGTGATTCTGGCCCATAGTACTCAGAGAGGTATTTGACCTGCTTCCCATTTTTTAGCTCCACAATTTTTATGATTCTATATGCGAATTCATCTGGGTGAATACCCTCTAAGAACAACTGGAGCTCATTCTTTCTAACTTCCTCAAGCCTCCTATACATTAACCCCTTTTTCACCATATTATTCTCCAACATCTTTTGTGGGGTCAGTTTAGCTTTATAGGCTTCCTTGAAGTCATCTAGGATTTCCCAAGGGATACTAAAAAGGCCAGAGAGATCATTTCATCTACAATCTTCTTTACTTGGCCAATGTATCTCTATGGAATATTTTTCTTTCCAATCCTATGAGACACCCTGGGATCAGACCAAATCCTCACTCTCTCTTTTTGATATTGAATGGTATGTCTGAGAGTGTATAATCTCTCAGCATATTTCTTCATATTGATGATTCAAGATGTGGCAGCATATGCTTTGTCGACTCTTCTCAACAATTCCTCATCATGTTGTTTGTGAAGCTCTTCTTCTTCTAACTTCACTTTCACAATTTGCCTTTGAGATTCAGGAGTACTTGTTGGAGGGTGACTTATGGCCTTAGGCAACTGTATAACAGCTGAGATTGGCAGCCTATCTTCATCTTCATCATTATCTTTTTCTTCCTCTTCTAGCCTCTGTACCCTTCTCTTCCTCTTCTGGGGTACATCATCCGCTATTGGTTTTGTGGGTAAGGGAATTGGTTTAGTGGGTTGTGGTTGTGGTGGTTTTGTTGTGGGAATTTTGACAGGCTGTTCTAGCATTTTAGATGTAAGTGAGGCTTTAGAGTGTTTGACTAGTTCAGTCCTGCTCCCAGCACAAGCTTCATTCAAGGCTTCAATGACCAGCCCTTTGGTATATTCTTCAGATGAACAGATCTTGGTGGTTACCACCAAGATGCTGTCCCTGGACCATGACTTGATTTCAATCAATGATCTTCCAAGATACTTAGCTATGAACCTGAGCATGAATTCCGGTCTTTCCCTTTCCAACACACTATAACCGCCCATCTTGATTGTATTTCTTCTATTTCTAGCCTTCTGATCTCAGAGTCTAATGTGGTTGTGTCATGACCATGTCTAAATAGCTGATCTATAATTTTATCCATTGATCAGCTATGAGCTTCATCAACATCTTTAACAAGGTCTTCTAATGATTTTTCTTCATCAGCTCTTGACTCACCACTTTTCTTTCTTTTATATGTAATCAACTATTCTGAGATCAGTTCTTTCTCAACCTCCTCCTCTTTCTCAAGCTCTTTCTCTTTTTCAGGCTCTTTCTCAGCATCAACTCTCTTTCTTTTCTTGTCTTTCACTACCTTAGACTTTGCAATCTCCCCCTTTTTGGTTGCATTGGAATGAGGGGTTTGGAAGGCAGAAAGAGATTTTTGAACAGCATCATCAATGAGTGTTTGCAGATTTGAGGGAATCCTCTCATCAATGGCTTTATGCACTATGTCAGTGATGATGGAAGTGATGAGAGGTATGGAGTTTTGAAAGATAGCAACCATCTGCTCAGAGGGCATCTGTCCCTAAGAGGTGATGCCAAAAGAAAAGGCTGGTGGCTCAGTTATGTGTTTAGGCTCAGTGTTTGGGAAACCTTCAATTGAAGGTGCCATCTGTGGGGTTTGTGGGGTTGATGGTCTTTGATCCTAAGACATTTTGGCAAGCAGCTCTTTGAGTCTACTCACCTCATTCTCTCGAATGGTATTATGGGCTAGAACATCATAAAACATGCCCAGGTCATCATCAGTCTGTGCTGAATCACCTGACCACCTGATTGAATCAAGATGTAGATGCTCTGAGTGTAGATCAGTAGTAGCATGTGCCCCTTGTTCTTGGTACTGGGGACTTCCTGCCTTAGGACTATGTCCTTCATTGGCAGTTGCCTCTGGTTAGGTCTTATGGATGGTACCAACTTCATCCACATCATTTGCGGAATCAGTCGAAGTGGCAGCCTTACCAGAAGTTCGAATCTCCTTTTCTACACTTGGAGATTGAACATTGTAATCCCTGTGTTGTGGGTTATCAGAAGCACTTTGTTCCTCCCCCTCAATGGTTGAGGTATTCCCAGTTGTAATTGGTTTCTGGGGAGGGGGTGAGGAGTGCAACTGACTCAGCTCTTTTGCAACAATAAGTGTGGGCTTTGAGGGGTGGTTGCATGTGGAGAGAGATCCAAAACAGATTGCACCTGGGTTAGAGGTGCTCTTCAATGGTAACCCTCTCAATTGAGATAGGTTCCAGCAATGTAGGATCCCCAATATTGGTTGCAACAGGATCGTGTTGAGAGGATACCTGTGCGGCTTTAGTAGGTTGAGTCTTTGACATAACTGGGGGGTTAGAACCAGTATGTATATCGTGTGTTGGTGGTACAGGGACATCCTTAGGGGACTCATCTCCCTGAGTAGCCTTTTTGGGTTTTTGTGTTTTGGGTTTGGTGGGGACTTTGGATGTGGAAGTGGAGGCTGTGGGTTCCCTCTGCTTGGGTTTTAGCATCCGGGCTGCCCTTTTGAGAGTAGGGACTGTTCGGGAGTATACCTCAGCTAAAACAGCTGGAGCAGGGACTCCAAGACCAACAAGTCCATCAGATTTTAGTTGGTTTAAAATAATGGCCATCAGAAACCTAGGATAAAGTAGCCATCTTTTTGCCACAGGTTTCTGAGCCAGATCCTTTATTTCCATAAAAACTATCTCAGAAAAATTTAGATTTTGTTGCTCAAGGATAGAATACAATACCTGTTGCCATCGGGAAGACATGTGATCCCAAGAAGATGTCTTCGAAGCTAGGCAGACATTTACCATGTGAAAAATAAGTCGTTCTGCATCATGGAAGTGCTTTTTCAGTATGGTTGTAGCACTTATGTCACCTTCATACCCATTATTAATGAAAGACATATTAGTGGTGCCTTTCGGGTATTCTTTAGGATAGGTGCCATCATGCAAATTTAGGGTATTGCAAATGATGTCTGTAGTGATGAGCACCTGTTTCTGGTTTACCAACGACTGTAGAATGAGTCTGGTTATCATTCTCACCAGTGATTACAGAAACGTTGGTCCAGAACTGGGATAAGGAGTCTGGATATATGGTAGGATTCAGAAGAAAGGCTGTTCGGTATGCAGAATCCACCATAAGATCGATGGCAGTGTCAAACTTGTTCCAGAAGGCCAATTTTGTAAGGTAGGCAACACAGTTGTGCCGGGGTTTGAGTTTCATGGTCGCCATTGTTGAGAGAGAGAGATTTGAAAACGGCTAATGAAACGTTTGGCTACAAGTACAGGTATTTATAGGTTTAGAAAAGGCTAAAAAGAAAATGACTGAAAGTATTGGTGATGTCATCAGTTGTTATGAAAACAACTGAAGACTTGGTTTTAACTATCAGACGTTTGAAAACAACTGAAGACTTGGTGTTAGTCATCAGTAGTTGTGAAACTACTGAAAACCTTGGTTTTGTCTTCAGATGTTGTAAACAACTCATACTTGGTGTAGTCATCAGTAGTTTTACAACTACTGAAGACATGGTTTTGTCATCAGTTGTTGTAAACAGCTGAGGACTGGTGTTAGTCATCAGTAGTTGTGAAACTACTGAAGACATGGTTTTGTCATCAGCTATTTAAGGTGTAACAACAGTTTTAGAAACAACTGAAGGGAAAATTCTCATTAGTAGTTTTCGTCAATTCTTAGCTTTTCAGCTGTTTCATACTGTCCTCAACACTTACTCATCAGTCTTTTTGGTTGTTTTCAGTTGTTTCATAGGACATGAGTACTTACCTGTTTTTACTAACATCAGTAGTTTGTAATAGAATCAGTACTTATTTGTGACATGTTTACTAATGATCATCAGTACTTGTTTACTGAGATCATCAGTAGTTGTCACTTATTCTAGCTGCAGCATACTAAGCCTTAACACTATGTTTTGGAAAGTTGAACAATCCAAAGGCTTAGTAAAAATGTCTGCAAGCTCATCAGCACTAGGCACAAACTTTGGATCAATCAGACCATTTTTAAAACAGTCCCTAATAAAATGGTGTCTGATCTCTATATGTTTGATCCTAGAGTGCTGGACAGGATTCTTAAAAATGCAAAGAGCTGAAGAACTGTCCATTAATAATGGAGTCTTAGTCTCTATAATGCCATAATCCACAAGTTGGTTCTGAAGCCAGAGTACCTGAGAATTACAGCTTGCAGCAACAATGTACTCTGCTTCAGCAGTGGATGTAGCAACAGATGTTTGTCAAGAAATCAAATAGTTGCCTAGGAATGTACTCTGCCAAGAAATCAAACAGTTTCCTAGGAGTTGACATCCACCAGAAGTTGACTTTCTGGTTAACTTACACCCTGCATAGTCACTATCTGAAAAAGCAACTAATTTGCACGAGTGTCCAGTGGAACACCAAAGACCTAGAGATTGTGTACCTTGCAAATATCTAAAGATCCTCTTGACTGTAATCAAATGAGACTCTTTAGGAGTAGCCTGAAATCTAGCACAAACACAAGTTGCAAACATGATATCTAGTCTAGAAGCTGTTAAGTACATCAAGGACCCAATCATACATGTGTAAAGTGTTTCATCAACAGCTTTACCTTTCTGATCTGCATCCAGTTGTGTGGGGTTGCACATGGGAATAGAACAGGGCTTACAATTTTGTAAATCAAACTTAATCAAAAGATCTTTTCTATATTTTGACTGATGAATAAGGTTCCATCAGCCTTTTGATTGATTTGCAAGCCTAAAAAGAACTGTAATTCTCCCATTGCACTCATTTCAAACTTTTGTTTCATTAAACATGTAAAATCATCATACAACTGGGGATCAGAGGATGCAATTAATATCATCAACATAAATTTGAACAAGTAGCTTATGCTCATCCACATTCTTAATAAACAAAGTTTTATCTATGGAGCCTCTAGTGAAATTATTTTTAAGAAGAAAATTGGAAAGTGTTTCATACCAGGCTCTAGGAGCTTGCTTCAACCCATAAAGAGCCTTATCAAGTTTATACACCCAATCAGGATGTTTATCATCCTCAAAACCTGGTGGTTGACACACATAAACCTCTTTTTTTATTTTACCATATAAAAATGCACTTTTGACATCCATTTGAAAAACTTTAAGATTGTGGAATGCAGCATAGGCTAAGAACAATCTAATTGCCTCTTGTCTGGCTACAGGGGAAAAGGTTTCATCATAATCAATACCTTCTTCTTGAGAAAACCCTTGTACAACCAGTCTAGCCTTGTTCTTGACAATAAGCCCATTTTCATCAGTTTTGTTCCTAAACACCCATTTAGTGCCTATTGCACACTTACCTGGGGGTAGAGGAACCAGTTCCCACACTTGCTGTTTTTTGAACAGAAGTAGCTCAAGCTGTATGGCTTCAACCCACCCATTGTCTCTCAAAGCAACATGATAGTTCTTTGGCTCTAGCTGACTGATGAATAGAGCGTAGAAGCAGAAGTTTGACATTTGACTTTTGGTTGAGACACCAGCATTGATATCACCAATGATTTGAGTCATGGGGTGATTCTTCAGCTCTTGGTACACTATAAGATCTGTGCAAGTGTTTGTAGCAGGCTCAGCAGCATCAGATGTTGATTCAGATTCTTGAAACCAAGTATTAGATAGCAAGTCAAATGACGTAGAGGAATCAGAAATCTCATCAGCATTTGTTGGGGATGGAGCTACTCAAGCTACAGGAACATCAAGTTTAGCAGACTCAGGCAGTTGATCACTAAACATGAAAAGGTGAGTACTGATATCATCATCATCTTCAGTACCACCAGGTGGAGAACTGTTGATAGGAGCAACAGCTGAAGCCTGATAAGGAACATATTGCAGTATGTCCAAATCAGATAACTCCACAGGGTTTTGTGGAATCTTGTCCTTTGGAGATTTATTAAACTTCACATGCAGAGTCTCTTCAACTATCTTTGTTTTGCAGTTGAAGACTCTGTCTGCCTTGCAAGTAGATGAATAACCAACAAAATACCCTGCATCCACCTTAGGATCAAATTTGTGGAGTTGATCCTTTGTGTTAATAATGAAACAATGACACCCAAAGGCTCTGAAAAAAGAAATTAGAGGAGCCGAATGATGTAGAACTTCATATGGAGTCTTCATCAACCTTTGATTTACTAAGGCTCTATTCTGCACATAGCAAGCTGTGTTAACAGCTTCAGCCCAAAAGGTCAGTGACAACCTAGAGTCAAGCAACATGGACCTTGCAGCTTCAATTAGGGTCCGGTTCTTTCTCTCTACTACTCCATTTTGTTCTGGAGTCCTTGGATGCTAAACTGCCTCTTGATTCCCTTTGAAAGATAAAAATCATTAAGTGTATGGTTTCTGAATTCTGTTCCATTATCACTTCTCATACACTTGACAGATAAGGAATACTGCTTCTCAATATACAACACAAAGTTTATAATCGTCTGAGCAGCCTCATCCTTTGAATGCAAGAAGAATGTCCATACAAATCTGGAATAATCATCCATAATTACCAGACAGTATTTATTCTTTGCCATACTCATTACTCTCACAGGACCAAAGGTATCCTTGTGTAGTAATGGCAAGCAGGCAATGGACGTAGGTTCTTCAATAGGAGGGAATGAGACTTTGTGTTGTTTTCCTTTCAAACAAGCAGTGCAGTTGTCTTCACATCTGAACTCCTTTATAGGCAATCCCCTTACTAAACCATGATGTATCAGCTGATTCAAGTTTTTAAGATTCACATGACCCAGCCTTCTATGCCATAGAATAGATTCTTGAGGAGAAGCCTTGGAAAATAGGCAAGGATGGCCTTTGATTTTCTTGGAAAGATCTAAGGCATACACTCTTCCTGTCATGTTGGCCCTCAGGAGAGTATGATCATCCAACGCCTTATCAATCAAACTCAGAACTTTGGATGACAGAATCCAGCAGTTCTGACTGGTGAAAAGAGCAACATGGCCTTTATCACACATTTGACTGACACTCAAGAGATTGTACTTGAGATTCTCCACATGGTTAACATCATCAAACCTTATTTCCCCATTGGAAACAAATCCTTTGCCAATGATGTAACCCTTAGCATCATTGCCAAAAGAAACAAACCCCTTCTTACCTTGAGAGTAATCATGAAGAACAGAGTTGTTCCCTGTCATATGCATAGATCCTCCACTGTCTACATACCAGATGCTATTGTGGCATGCTGAAGAACCCTGCAATCATAATAAATTAGTTAGTTTTTGAGACCAAAATCTTTTTGGTTTTGGGTCTGTTCATATCAAGAGATGGTAAACTAATAGATTTGCTATGAAGAATAGCCTGAGGGGATGGAGATGGTGAAGATGAAGAATCCTTTGGCATGGATTTTCTTCCCTGTGGTTTCAGCACAGGAGCATCTAATTGGTTGACTCTCCCCAATAGATGTTGAACCAACATAACAAGTTGTGTCTGATTCTGTGATAAAGCCTTGAGCTCATCAGACACATTAGTGCGTGAGATTGATGGATTCGTGTGTTGTACCATCTCCCTTTGAGCAACCTCAGTTGTTGCCTGATTAACCCTTTCCTTTTTGGATTTCTTTTTGGATTTAGGGGTTACAGGTTTTGATGTTGCTGGTACAAACTTGGTATCAAACTCAGTTTTCATTTTATCCATTTTCTTTTTAATGTTCTCATTATGTTTGAGTTTGGATCCCTTTTTATACCAGCAATCATGAGTAAGATGATTGAATAAGCCACATATTTCACATGGCTTTTTCTTCATCTTAAGTTGATTGTTAGGATCTCAGCCTCTTGGTTTAATCGATTGAACAGATATAGCAGCGGAATAGCTCAGAATTAGACAAATTCAAGCAAGAACATTCGATATAAAACAATAAAAGAATTTTGTTATAGAGAGAGAAATATCCGACAAAAGGAATATTGCATTAAGATTGTCGGCCTCAAAGGCACGATTACAGGTGAGTCATCCTTCCTTATAAAGGAAAAAATGACGTAGGCTGATGTCACTTGAAAGTGGCATGTAACCGTTTTATAACTACTGATGTTTAACAACTACTGAAGATGTCAACAACTGACATCTTCTTACAAATGCTCCTAAGTGTTAAACATCTTATTTACAACTACTGAAAAACATAAAACTATTGATACTACAACAACTGAAGAACAACCTCTTCAGTTGTTTACAAGTACTGAAAAGAAAAGTAAACAAACTACTGAAAAGAAAAGAAAACTACTGATGAAGAAAAACCATCACAACAACTGAAGAAGCCCTCTTCAGCTGTTGTCATCAGCTGTTAGCAACAGCTGATGTCTTCAGTACTTGAACATCAGACTTCGTCTTTCAGCTGTTGATCTTCAGTCTTTGTCTTCAGTCCTTGTTGAAGTCTTCAGACTTTAGATCTTCAGCTGTTGTCTCAGTCTTTGTCTTCAGTACTTCAGAAGTACTTCAGCAGTTGTATTCTTCAGACTTTGTAGAACAGCTGATCAGGTCTTCTTCAGCTGTTGTGATGTCCTATGGGACTTAGAGGTTGTCTGATCAGGCTCATTGGTTCTTTTGGTCCAACAAACTCCCCCTGAACCAATGCAGCCAAAACCTCTAAGTTATTAACGAGTCCCACTTATTTTGGCAGATAGATTGGTCTTTTTATCCTCTTGATCAGATGAGAAGTGACCCTTTTTCAGCACCGGCCTGGGAAGAAGTCTCTAATGATCTGTTTTGCATGATATGGTTGGGAGCTCTGTATTGGGGACTTGGACACCGAGCTGTTACCCCAACCATGAGATCTACTTCCTGTGTATCAGCCTATATGATTCCCTGGTGTAAGCCCTTTGAAACATGATCTGCTCATCCATTGTCAGCACCTCAGGCACACCATCAAACAGTCCTTCTCGGCCATACACTTCAGAGATGTACTTTGCCTGTTTTCCATTTTTGTGCTCAACCGTGGTTATTTGTCTGTAAGCAAACTCATCTGGATGAGTCCCTTCTAAGAGCAGGTTGAGCTCTTCTTGTTTGAAGTTTTCAAGTCTTTTGTAAACCAATCCCTTCTTTATGATTTTATTCTCCAACATCTTTTGGGGTGGTTGTTTGGCTTCATAAGCTTTCTTGAACTCTTCTACAATTTCTCAAGGGGACACTACAAGAACCACAATGATGTCTTCGTCGACAACCCTCTTCACTTGGCCTTTGTATTTTGAAGGAATTTCTTTCTTGACAATCCGGTGTGCCACCCTAGGATCAGGCCATATCCTTACTTTTTCCCTTTGGTATTGAAAGGTATTAGCAAGGGTGTACAATCTTAAGATTTCTTTCTTCATGCTAATCATTGAAGAGGATGTGGCATATGCTTTGTCAATGCTTTTCAGCATTTCCTCATCATGTCTTTGCATCTGTTCCTCTTCAATCTTTATCATCACATCATGCATTTGAGAAGCAGGAGTGATGGACATTGGTTTAGCCTAGGCAAAGTGATAACTGCAGAAGTGGCAGTCTGTCTTCATCCTCCTCTTCTTCTTCATCAGGCCTCAGTACCTTTCTTTTCTTTTGTCTAGGTACATCACTGGCAGTGGGTTTTGGGGGTAAAGGATTTGGTTTTGTGGGTTGGATGGTTGATTTAGAGGGTAAAGGGGTTGTTTTAGTGGGTTGTGGAGGTAGTGATTTTGAGGATAGAGGCTTTTCAGACTGTTTTAGCATTTTGGCTGTAAGGGAGGCTTTAGTAAATTTTGTCAGTTCTTTTCGGTTCCCAACCCCAGCTTCATTCAATGCCTCAATCACTAAACCTTTGGAGTATGCTTCAGACGAACAAATCTTGGTGGTTATTGCCAAGATGTTGTCCCTGGTCCAGGCCCTTATTTCTATCAGAGATCTTCCAAGTATTTGGCTATAAATCTAATCATTATCTCCAGCCTTTCTCTTTCTAAGGCATCATAGCTAGCCCATCTTGAGTTGATCTTCTCTGTCTCCAACCTTCTGATCTCGGAGTCTAGTTGTTGGATGTCAAAACCCTGCTATACTGTTCAATGATTTTATCCATTGAACGGTTATGGTTGGCATCAGCTTCTTTCACCATATCATTCAGCTCCTTCTCCTTCTCAGACTCTCCTTTCCTCTTTTGATATGTGACATGAAAGTCTTTTTGACTTTCATTCACTTCAGCTCTCTTCTCACTCTCCTTCTCCTTCATGATCAAACTCAGTCTCCTCCACACGTATAACAGCCAACTCCTTCTCATTTACCTTCTCTGATTCTTTCTCTTCTCCCCATCTGTCCTCTTCCTTTTTCCTTTAACTGACTGACTCTCCCCTTTTTTGGTTGCATTGGGTGCAAGGGTTTGAGCAGTAGAAAGTGATTTGGTCACCAACTCCTCCACCAGGGGTTGTATTATTGTAGGAAGCCTTCATCAATGGCTTTGATCACTATATCTGTGATCATGGGAGTGATGAGAGGTAGGGATTTTTGAAGGTTAGCAGCTGATTGATCAGGATGGTTCTGTTCCTGAGAATCAGTGCCAAAAGCAGAGGCTGGTGGCTTGGAAGTATGTATTGGCTCAGTGTTTAGGGGACCTTCAGAAGAAGGTGCCATCTGTGGGTGTATTGTGGGTGGCAGATGGACTTGCATCCTGAGACATCTTGGCCAGCAGCTCTTTGAGTCTGCTAACCTCATCCTCTAGGATGGTGTTTTGAGCAACTACATCATAGAAGAAGCTCAGGTCATCATCAGTTGATACTGAATCACCTGACCTCCTGACAGAGTCAGGATTAACATGCCTTGAGTGTAGATCAATTATAGCATGTGCCCCTTGTTCTTGGTTCTGGGGACTTCCAGCCTCAGGACTATGTCCTTCATCAGCTGTTGCCGCTGGTGAGGTCTTAGAGATGTTACCAACTGCACCCTGGTCATTTGCTGAGTCAGAGGCAGTGGCAGCCTCACCAGAAGGTCGCACCTCCTTGTCTACACCAGGAGATGGAACATGATAACCCCTGTGCTGTGGGTTGACAGAAGCATTGTGATCCTCCCCCTCAGGTGTTGAGGTTATCCCAGTAGTGATTGGTGTCTGGGTGGGGGGTGAGGAATGCAACTGCGTCAGCACTTTTGCAACAAATATTGTAGGGCTTTGAGGGGCGGTTGCATCAGGAGAGGGTGTGGAAGCAGTGTGCACCCGGGACGAGTGGTGCTCTTCAATGGTAATCCCCTCAAGTGAGGAGGATCCCAGCAGTGTGGCTTCCCTTTGAGTGGTTGCATCAGGTTCCTTTGAGAGGAAACCTGAGCGGCTTCGGTTGGTGGAGTCATAGTCTCTACTGGGGGGTTATTTTCAGTAGAGATAACCTGCTTTGGTGCAGCAGGAGCATCCACAGGGGACTCAACGCCCTGAGTAGCTTTCTTAGGCTTCTTCTTTGTGGGTTTGGAGGGGACTTTGGATGTGGAAGTGGAGGCTGTGGGTTCCAGCTGCGTGGGTTTGCGCAGCTTGGCAGCTGTTTAAGAGTTTGGTCAGTGTTGTGTCGGGAGTATACCTCCGGCAATACAGCCAAAGCAGGGACTCCTAGACCAACTAGTCCCTCAGCAGAAAGCTGATTCTCTATTATGGCCATTATAACCGAGGATATAGTATCCAACGGTTAGAAAGTGGTTTTGTGGCCATATCCTTGATTTCAAGAAAAATTATTTCAGAAAAGTTTAATGGTTCTTGTTCAAGGATAGAGAACAGTACCTGTTGCCATCTGGAAGACAGTTGATCCCAAGAAGAAGTCTTCGGGGCCAGGCAAACATTTACCATATGAAATATCAAGCGTTCAGCATCTGGAAAATGTTTCTTCAGGATGGTCGAAGCACTAAGATCGCCTTGATATCCATGTTGTCCAAATAAAAGATCAAGTTGGCGCTTAGGATATCCAACAGGGTAGGCAGCATCATCTAATAATAATATCTGACGGATGGTAGCAGTAGAGATGACCACCTTATGAGAGTTGATGGACGAATGGATAGATTCTCCATTAACAGTTGCATTCGTCCAAAACTGATGTAGCGAATCGGCATAAATGATTGGATTTAGGAGGAAAGCCATTTTCAGTGGTGATTGGACAATAAGATCTATAGCATTATCGAATTTGGTCCAGAAGGGCGATTTAGTGAGGTACGCGACACAGTTGTGTCGAGGCTTGAGTTGCATGGTCGCCATGAATGAAGGTGAAAGATTTTCAGAGCTTTTGAAATTTTAGGTCGTGAAAGAATGAAAAACTCTGAAAGAGGGATCAGATATATAGGGTACGGGTTATAAAACGACGGAAGGTTTTGGTGTTAGTCATCAGTATTTGAAACTACTGATGACGTGGTATTAACTTTCAGAGGTTTGAAACGACTGATGGTATTGGTGTGGTCAGCAGTTATAAAACAACTGAAGACATGGTGTTTACAATCAGACGTTGAAACAACTGAAGTCTCTGATTTAGGCATCAGTAGTTTTAAAAAACTACTGAAGACAAGTTGGACTTCAGGTGTTGAAACAACTGAGGACTTGGTATTAGTCATCAGTAGTTGTGAAACTACTGAAGACCCTGGTTGTGCCATCAGTTGTTGTAAACACTGAAGACTTGGTGTTAGTCATCAGTAGTTGTGAAACTACTGAAGACATGGTATTGCTTCAGTTGTTTATGAGGAAACAGCAGTTGTGAACTACTGAAGAGAGAGTACTCATCAGTAGTTGTCGTCAATCATAGCCTTTCAGCTGTTTCATGCTGTCCTCAACACGTACTCATCAGCCTTTTTGCTGTTTTCAGTTGTTTCATAGGACATCAGTTATCTGTTTCTACTGATTTCAGTAGTTGTAACTACATCAGTAGTTTAGAACAAATAAAGTACAGTACTTAAAGCATTTAGCCTTCAGTAGTTATAAAAACTACTGAGGGTAAAATAACTCATCAGTACTTATATGTGACATGGTTACCAATGATCATGAGTAATTACTAAGATCATCAGTAGTTGTCACTTATTCTAGCTGCAGCATACCAAGCCTTAACACAGGTTGTGGAAAGTTGAACTATCCAGAGGCTTAGTAAAAATGTCTGCAAGCTCATCAGCACTAGGCACAAACATAGGATTAATTAGACCCTTTTCAAAACAATCTCTTATAAAATGATGTCTAATTTCTATATGTTTGGTCGTAGAGTGCTGGACTGGATTTTTGACATGCAAAGAGCTGAAGCACTATCCATTAATAATGGAGTCTTAGTCTCTGTAATGCCATAATCCAAAAGTTGATTCTGAAGCCAGAGTACTTGGGATGTACAACTTGCAGCAGCAATGTACTCGGCTTCAGCAGTGGATGTAGCAACATATGTTTGTTTCTTACTCTGCCAAGAAATCAAACAGTTGCCTAGGAATTGACATCCACCAGAAGTTGATTTCCTGGTCAACTTACACCCTGCATAGTCACTATCAGAGAAAGCAACTAATTTGCAAGAATGTCCAGTGGAATACCATAAGCCTAGAGATTGTGTACCTTGCAGATATCTAAAGATCCTCTTGACTGCAATCAGATGGGACTCCTTAGGTGCAGCCTGAAATCTAGCACAAACACATGTAGCAAACATAATATCTGGTCTAGAAGCTGCTAAATACATCAAGGAACCAATCATACATCTGTAAAGGGTTTCATCACACCTTTACCTTTCTGATCAACATCCAATTGTGTGGTGTTGCACATGGGAGTAGAACAGGGTTTACAGTTTTGTAAATCAAACTTATTCAAAAGATCTTTTGTGTATTTAGACTGATGAATGAAAATTCCATCAGCTTTTTGTTTGATTTGCAAACCTAGAAAGAACTGTAATTCTCCCATTGCACTCATTTCAAACTTCTGTTGCATTAAGTTTTGGAAATCCTCACACAATTGGGGATTAGAGGATGCAAATATAATATCATCAACATAAATTTGAACAAGTAGCTTATGCTGATCCACCTTCTTAATAAATAAAGTTTTATCTATGGAGCCTCTAGTGAAATTATTCTGTAGAAGAAAGTTTAATAAGGTCTCATACCAGGCTCTAGGTGCTTGTTTCAACCCATAAAGAGCTTTATCAAGCTTATATACCCATTCTGGGTGCTTATTGTCCTCAAAGCCTGGTGGTTGACACACATAAACTTCTTCTTTTATTCTACCATATAGAAAAGCACTTTTGACATCCATTTGAAAAACTTTAAGATTGTGGAGTGTAGCATAGGCTAAAAACAATCTAATTGCCTCTAGTCTGGCTACAGGGGCAAAGGTTCATCATAATCAATACCTTCTTCTTGTGCAAACCCCTGCACAACCAGTCTGGCCTTGTTCTTAACAATTAGCCCATTTTCATCAGTTTTATTCCTAAACACCCATTAGTGCCTATTGCACACTTACCTGGGGGTAGAGGAACAAGCTCCCACACTTGCTGTTTTTTGAACTGAAGAAGCTCAAGCTGCATGCTTCAACCCATCCATTGTCTCTCAAAGCTACATGATAGTTCTTTGGCTCTAGCTGACTGATGAAGAGAGCATAGAAGCAGAAATTAGACAACTGGCTTCTGGTTGAAACACCAGCATTGATATCACCAAGGATTTGAGACATTGGGTGATTTTTCAGCTCTTGGTAAACAATCAAATCTGTGCAAGTGTTTGTAGGACTTCAGCAGCAGCAGATGTTGATGCAGATTCTTGAAACCATGAAGATGGTGGCAACTCAAATGAAGTTGAGGATGCAAAAATCTCATCAGCATTTGTTGTGGATGGTGCTGCTGGAGCTACAGGAGCATCAGGTTTAGAGGACTCAGGCAGTTTGTCACTAAACCTGAAGAGGTGATTACTACTATCATCATCATCTTCAGCAGTAACACCAGGTGCTGAACTGTTGACAGGAGCAACAGCAGGAGATTGATAAGGAACATATTGCAGTATGTCCAAATCAAAGAGCTCCACAGGGCTTTGTGGAATCTTGTCCTTTGGAGATTCATTGAACTTGACATGTAGAGTCTCTTCAACCATCTTTGTTCTGCAGTTGAAGACTCTGTATGCCTTGCAAGTTGATGAATAACCAACAAAGTACCCTGCATCCACCTTAGGATCAAATTTCTGGAGCTGATCCTTTGTGTTGAGAATGAAACAGGGACACCCAAATGCTCTAAAGAATGAAATGAGAGGGGCCAAATGATGTAGAACTTCATATGGAGTCTTCATCAACCTCTGATTTATTAGCACTCTATTCTGCACATAGCATGCTGTGTTGACAGCTTCAGCCAAAAAGGTCAATGGCAGTCCAGAATCAGCCAACATAGACCTTGCAGCTTCAATGAGGGTCCTGTTCTTTCTCTCCACAACTCCATTCTGTTCAGGAGTTCTTGGAATACTAAACTGCCTCTTTATTCCCTTGGAAAGGTAGAACTCATCAAGTGTATTGTTCCTGAATTCTGTTCCATTGTCACTTCTAATACACTTGACTGAGAGGGAATACTGCTTCTCAGCATACAACACAAAGTTTATGATCTTCTATGCAGCTTCATCCTTTGAATGTAGAAAGAAAGTCCATACAAATCTGGAGTAATCATCCACAATTACCAGACAGTATTTCTTCTGTGCCATGCTCATCACTCTCACAGGACCAAAAAGATCCATGTGAAGAAGTTGTAAGCAGGCAGTGGACTTTGGTTCTTCAATAGGTGGAAATGAAACCTTGTGCTGTTTTCCTTTCAAACAAGCAGTGCAGTTGTTTTCACACTTGAACTCCTTCATAGGCATTCCCCTTACTAAACTATGGTGTATCAGCTGATTCATGTTCTTGAAGTTAACATGTCCAGCCTTCTATGCCATAGATTAGATTCTTGAGGAGAGGCCTTGGAAAATAGGCAAGGATGGCCTTTGAGATCTATTTTCTTGGAAAGATCTAAGGCATACACTCTTCCTGTCCTGTTGGCCTTCAGGAGAGTGTGATCATCCAATACCTTGTCAATCAAACTCAGATCTTTGGATGACAGAATCCTGCAGTTCTGGCTTGTGAAAAGGGCAACATGGCCTTTGTCACACAATGGACTGACACTCAAGAGGTTATACTTGAGATTTTCCACATGGTTGACATCATCAAACCTTATTTCCCCATTGGAAACAAAGCCCTTCCCGATGATGTAACCTCTTGCATCATTGCCAAAGGAAACAAATCCCTTCCTTCCTGGAGAGTAGTCATTAAGAAGTGAGTTGTTCCCAGTCATATGCAAAGATCCCCCACTGTCTACATACCAGATGCTACTTTGGCATGTTGAAGAGACCTGCATTATAAACAATGGTTAGTTTTGAGACCCAAAACTTTTTGGTTTTGGGCCTGGTCTCGTCAATAGATGGTAAACTAACAGGTTTATTGGGCACAATAGCTTGAGGTGAAGGAGATGGTGTAGAAGAGGAATCCTTTGGCTTGGATCTCCTTTTCTGGGGTTTCAACACAGGGCCATCAAGTTGGTTAACTCTTCCCAACAGATGTTGAACCATCATTACCAGCTGTGTCTGATTCTGGGAAAGAGCTTTCAGCTCTTCAGACACATTGGTATTGGTGTTTGATGATGAGTTCTTGTGTTGCACCATCTTCTTTTGAGCAACCTCAGCTATTGCCTGTTGCACTCCTTCCCTTTTAGATTTCTTTTTGGACATAGGAGTAACAGGATTTGATGCTGCTGTTACAAACTTGGACTCAAACTCAGTTTCATTTTAGCCAAGTTTTCTTTAATTTTCTCCTTTTGTTTGAGTTTGGATCCCTTTTTGTACCAAAAATCATCTGTGAGATGATTGAATAGACCACATATTTCACATGGTTTCTTCTTCATCTTCTATTGATCATCGACTGAAGAAGATGAAACTACTGAAGACTTGCTCTTCAGCAGTTTAGAAGCGCTTTTTGCCTTCTTGTCAACTTCCTTAGTAGGCTTCAAATCCTTCCTACTGACAGTTTTCTTCTCTTCAGTGCTGTCAGTCATTGGGATTTGAACTCCAGATGTTATCCCCTGCTCTCCAGTACCTTCAGTACTTCTAGGGATAACACTTGGGTTGATCAACTCATTGATCATGTGAGTGTCAGCAGTTGAACCATCAATATCAGCTGATAGGTTCACAGAGGAATTACTACTGACTTCAATACTGATGGTGCTTTATCAAGTAGTGAATCACATGATGATGTGGATTGGTCATTACTTTCTCCATCAGATTCTACTCCTGCTCTTGAAGCAAAATTGTAGGAGGAGCAGTGTGATTATAACCAATTCCAACTTCACATTGGAAGCTGTTTGCTTACTAAGAAGCATTTCAAAGCCCTTGCAAGATTGTACCCATCGATCACACTCTACTGGGTGACAGCAAGAGTATCTTTGAGGTCTTTGTACTTCTCTAAGAGTACATCCTCCCTAGCCTTATCATCAGAGATTTGGCATTTTAATTTATAAATCTCATCAGTTTTCTCTTCAGCACAGACTCAAACTCAGCTTTATTTTTGGAAATATTTGTTCTAGCTCTACATTTTTATTGATTAAAGCCACATTTGCTTCTCTAATAGAGGCAAATGCTGCTATGCAAGTTTCAGAACATAATTTGGCCTTAGCCTCAGAGGATACCTGTGATACCTGTGTTGGAGAGGTACTTGAGGATGATCCATCAGAGGATTCCAAAGTCATGAGAGCTAGATTTCCAAAAGGATGCTCACCACCATGTTGACCAGCACCTGAGAACAGTTGTTCATTACCAGACACATCATCTGGTAAGCTGCTCCAGTCAACAACTCCTGGTGTGAAGAAGCTGTGTTGTTGAGGTTGATTAGGTTGATGAGATTGGGATGGTTGAGGCTCAGGGAGTGCATGTGGTTGCTGAGCAATGGGTGCTTGAACCTGGCCTGGTTGTGGCATGTAATAGCAGGGGTATGGATATGGCATTGGCCCCTGTGGAACAAAATATGCAGGAGATTGTGGTTGATGATGATAACCAGAATTGACAGGTTGTTGCCCTCTGTTTCGTTGACTATTGCCAGGGAAAGTCACAAAAGGTGCAGGAGAGTTAGATCCAGATGATCTACATTCTCTTGCAAAGTGTCCAAGCCTGTGGCATTTATGACACTTCAACTTACTCTTGTCAAAACCAACTTTGGTTTTGCCAGAGAGTCCTGGGAATTTCCTTCCAGTTCTTTTGTAGAACTTCTGAGATCTGATATTTATCAAGGCCATTTGGCTCAAAATATCCATCTCTTCTAAGTCATCATCAGCAATCCCCTTGAGATCATCCATGATGAAACATAGATTGTCACTATTACTACCAGCAGAATAACTATCAACACTCACAAAGGCAGGCTCAGAAGTGTTTGTAGAGAAATCAATATGCTCATCATACTGGCTTTCAGATGACGCATATTCTGACTCTTGATGTCCAATCAGGGCAGTGTTCCCTTGGACAAAATCCTCAGTAAGCTTGCCAGATGAAACCAATTTCCTTTTCTGCTCTATCTCTCTCTCAAATGTAAGCAGTTCCCATGAAGTTGGGTGAGAGATAGGCGATCAACATCAGCATTTGAGCGTAGAACAATGGTATATGTGTTCCATCTCTCAGGCAGTGATCTTAGGAATCTATGGTTCATCTGACTCCTGGTATATTCATGTTTAACCATTTTCAATTCAGAGATTAAACATGAAAACCGCTCAAATTGTTGAGTCAGAGTCTCACCCTTTCTATGAGAGAAAGTCTCATATTGTTGGGCGAGGATTTCCCTGTTGTTTGCTAAAACCTCATCAGTACCACCAAATTGTTCTTTGATGGCTTTCCAGAGGTCATGAGCAGACTCACAATGCAGAAGCCCAGAGTAAATCTCATTAGGAATAGCCATAGCCAAAATTCCATGGGCTTTTGCATCGATTTCAAACAACTTCTTGTCCTCATCGGAGTATTGCTCCTTCTTCTTTGGAACCAACTGGTTTGTTTCTGGATCATTCACCATTGGCTTATGTGGTCCATGTACCACAGATGTCCAACAACCTGAGCTATTGACAGACAGGTGATGGAGCAATCTTCTCTGCCAAATGTTATACTCATTCCTCACCAAGATCGGAGGCTTGGTAGAGGATCCAGTATTGAAAGGATCATTCAAAGAAGTAGTCATTGTGGAAATCAGACAGATTCAAGTAAAATCACAATAAATTTAGCTTAGAACCACACAGAACCTCAAATAAAACCGCCAGAAGCGATACACTCTCAATCTCTATAACAGATCCTTGCGAATTTGCTAATTCGATTAAACTTAGAGCGATTGAACAGTTTCAATGATCAATTGTTAGATCGATCAATGATTAACCAGCTCTGATACCATTTGTTAGGATCTCAGCCTCTTGGTTTAATCGATTGAACAGATATAGCAGCGGAATAGCTCAGAATTAGACAAATTCAAGCAAGAACATTCGATATAAAACGATAAATGAATTTTGTTATAGAGAGAGAAATATCCGACAAAAGGAATATTGCATTAAGATTGTCGGCCTCAAAGGCACGATTACAGGTGAGTCATCCTTCCTTATAAAGGAGAAAATGACGTAGGCTGATGTCACTTGAAAGTGACATGTAACCGTTTTATAACTACTGATGTTTAACAACTACTGAAGATGTCAACAACTGACATCTTCTTACAAATGTTCCTAAGTGTTAAACATCTTATTTACAACTACTGAAAAACATAAAACTACTGATACTACAACAACTGAAGAACAACCACTTCAGTTGTTTACAAGTACTGAAAAGAAAAGTAAACAAACTACTGAAAAGAAAAGAAAACTACTGATGAAGAAAAACCATCACAACAACTGAAGAAGCCCTCTTCAGCTGTTGTCATCAGCTGTTAGCAACAGCTGATGTCTTCAGTACTTGAACATCAGACTTTGTCTTTCAGCTGTTGATCTTCAGTCTTTGTCTTCAGTCCTTGTTGAAGTCTTCAGACTTTAGATCTTCAGCTGTTGTCTCAGTCTTTGTCTTCAGTACTTCAGAAGTACTTCAGCAGTTGTATTCTTCAGACTTTGTAGAACAGATGATCAGGTCTTCTTCAGCTGTTGTGATGTCCTGTGGGACTTAGAGGTTTCTCTGATCAGGCTCATTGGTTCTTTTGGTCCAACATTGATCATCTGCTGAAGAAGATGAAACTACTGAACACTTATTCTTCAGCAGTTTGCGATTAGTACTAGCAGTTTTCTTCCTTGCAGTACATGCTTTCTTGATATCTTCTTCAGTAGTTTTCGCACCCTTTCTAGTAGCAGTTTTCTTCCCTTTAGTACATGCAGTAGTTTGGGTTTGTTCTCCAGGTGTTATGACTTGCTCTTTAGTACTTTCAGTACTTTGTGAAATACCACCTGGAGTGATCAACTTTTTGATCATGTGAGTGTCAGCATTTTACCATCAACATCAGCTGATAGGTTTTGGGAGGAATTAATATTGACTCCAACCTCTGATGGTGTTGTATCAGATAGTAGATCACATGATGAAAAGGATTGGTTATTTCTTTCTCCATCAGATTCTACCTCTACTCTGGGAGTAAAATCTGTAGGAGGAGCAGTGTGATTATAACCAATGCCAAACTTCACATTGGAAGCAGACTGTTTACTGAGAAGCATTTCAAAACCCTTGCAGGAATGTACCCATCGATCACACTCTACCTAGGTAGCTGCAAGTGTTTCTTTGAGGTCTGTGTACTTCTCTAGAAGTACCTCTTCCCTAGCCTTATGATCAGTGATTTGGCATTTAAGTTTGTCAATCTCATCATTCTTATCATTAAGCACAGACTCAAATTCAGCTTTTCTTTTGGATATTATTTTTTCTAGCTCAATGTTCTTGTTAACTAAAGCTACATTTTCTTCTCTAATAGATGCAAATGCAGCTATGCATGTTTTAGAACATAGCTTGGCTTTGGCCTCAGAGGATACATGTGATACCTGTGGTGTGAAGGCATTAGAGGATGAGGTATCAGCAGACTCCAGGCCCATAAGAGCAAGGTTTCCAAAAGGATTGTCACCACCATGTTGACCAGCACCAGAAAACAGTTGTTAATGACCAGACACATCATCTGGTAAACTGCTCCAGTCAACAACTCCTGGGGTGAAAAAGCTGTGTTGTTAAGGTTGAGATTGTTGATGAGATTGGGAAGGTTGAGGCTCAGGAAGAGTAGGTGGTTGTTGAGCAATGGGTACTTGAACTTGACTGGTTTGTAGCATGTAATAGCAGGGATATTGATATGGCATTGGACCCTGAGGGACAAAATATGCAGGAGATAGAGGTTGTGATTGATGACCAGAACTAGCAGGATGTTGCCCTCTGTTTTGTTGAATATTACTTGGAAAAGTGACAAAGGGTGCAGAAGAGTTAGATCCAGATGATCTACACTCTCTTGCAAAGTGCCCAAGCCTATGGCATTTGTGACACCTCAACTTACTCTTGTCAAAACCAACTTTGGTTTTGCCAGAGAGTCCAGGGAATTTCCTACCAGTTCTCTTGTAGAACTTCTGAGATCTGATATAATCAAGGCCATTTGGCTCAGAATATCCATCTCTTCTAAGTCATCATCAGCTATACCTTTCAAATCATCCATAATAAAGCACAAATTGTCACTATTACAGCCTGACTGACTATCAACACTCACGAATGCATGATCAGAACTGTTTGAAGAGAAATCTATATGCACATCATAATTACTTTATGATGCAGCATATTCTGACTCATGACCGACCAAGGCAGTGTTCCCTGGTACCAAGGCAGTGAGCTTTCCTCATGAAGCCAGTTTCCTTTTCTGCTCTATCTCTCTTTCAAATGTAAGCAGTTTCCCATGAACTTGGGTGAGAGATAGGCTATCCAGATTTGCATTAGAGCGTAGGACAATTGTATATGTGTCCTATCTCTCAGGCAGTGATCTGAGGAATCTGTGGTTCATCTGGCTATTAGTGTATTCATGTTTGACCATTTTCAGCTCAGAGATCAAACATGAAAACCGCTCAAACTGTTGAGTCAGAGTCTCACCCTTCCTATGAGCAAATGTCTCATATTGTTAGGCAAGTATTTCCCTATTGTTTGCTAAGACCTCATTAGTACCACTAAATTGTTCTTTCAGTGCCTTCCAGAGGTCATGAGCAGTTTCATGATGCATAAGCCCATAATAGATTTCATTAGGCAGTGCCATGGCCAGAATTCCATGAGCTTTAGCATCAATCTTAAATAGTTTACAATCCTCATCAGAGTATTGTTCCTTCTTCTTCGAAACCATTTGGTTGGTTTCCGGATTGTTCACCATAGGCTTATGTGGACCATGTACAACAGATGTCCAACAACCTGAACTGTTAACAGACAGGTGATGGAGCATTCTTCGTTGCCATATGTTATACTCAGTCCTAACCAGCATCGGAGGCTTGGTTGAGGAACCAGTATTGTGAGGATCATTAGAAGGAGTAGTCATATTTAGAATTTAGACAAATTCAAGGTAAACAAAGTAAATCTAGCTCAAAACCACTTAGAACCTCAAACAAAATGGCCAGAAGCAAGATAAACTCAATCTCTATAACCGATTCTTGCAAATTTGCTAATTCGATCAAACGTAGATAGCAAAAGAACAGTTTCAATGATCAATTGTTAAATCGATCAATGATTAACCAGCTCTGATACCATTTGTTAGGATCTCAGCATCTAGTTTGATCAATTAGATTGGTTTTGCAGCGGAATGAGCTCACGAATTAACAAATTTAAACAAGAACATACGAAATTTATTAATGAAATAGTATTTGTTATAGAGAGAGAATTTTTGCCAAAAGGAATATATTCATTCAATATATGCTTCGGCTGGTTTTCGCATAGTTACAATTAGGTCATCTTTTCTTTTATAAGGAAAGCTGATGTCAGCTGATGTCACTTGATAGTGACATCTAACTGTTATTTAACTACTGAAAGTTAACACAACTACTGAAGATGTCAAACAGCTGACATCTTCTTACAAAAATACCAAGTGTTAACTATCACTACAACTATTGAAAAGAAACTACTGAAACAACAACGACTGAAGAACATGCTCTTCAGTCGTTTTACAAGTACTGAAATAGAAAATAAAACTAATGAAAGGAAACCATCACAACAACTGAAGAATGCTTCTTCAGCTGTTGTGACAAACTCTGAAAGCTTCAGTACTTGGACGTCTTGAACTTCAGTTGTTGTCATCAGCTGATGTCTTCAGCTGATGTCTTTAGTCTTTGTACTTCAGTACCTTTGTCTTTAGATGATGATCTTCAGACTTTGGTCTTTAGGTGTTGAAGTCTTCAGTACTTTAGTCTTCAGATGTTGAAGTCTTCAGTACTTTAGTCTTTAGCTGTTGATCTTTAGACTTTGATCTTCAGCTGTTGAAGTCTTCAGTACTTTAGTCTTCAGGTGTTGATCTTCAGACTTTGTCGAACAGCTGATCAAGTCTTCAGCTGTTGTTGTGATGTCTTGTGGGACTTAAATGTTTTTTTGATCTGGCTCATTGGTTCTTTTGGTCCAACACAAGAAAAGGAAACACTAATGTTTTGGATATGAACAACACTTCTCTCACAAAACATGAAACATGCCTTATATCTAAACTATCAGAAGATTTGTCTCAATTATGGCATAGAAGGCTTGTCCATTCTAAAATGAAAAACATGAATAAATTTGGTAAAAATGATCTGGTCATTGGACTGCCAAACAAAGAGTTTCATTGCTCAACTCATTGTTCTTCATATCACAAAGGAAAACAACATAGAGTGTCACATAAATACAAAACTATCAATTCAAATACTACACCACTCAAATTGCTCCACATGGATCTATTTGGTCCTATCAATCTGATGAGCATTGGAAAAAGGCAATATTGTTTGGTGATAGTTGATAATTTCACAAGATTCACATGGGTCTTTTTGTTAAAAAAAGAATGAAACATCAGAAAGATTAATGGAGTTTGTGATCAAGATTGAGAATCAACTTGAGTCAAAAGTTAGAATTTTTAGGAGTGACAATGGTACTGAATTTGTCAATTTTGAACTGGATTCCTTTTCCAAGAGCAAAGGTATTGCAAGACAATTCACTGCACCAAGAACTCCACAACAAAATGGAGTAGCTAAAAGAAGAAACAAAACTCTCATTGAAGCTGCCAGAACAATGCTAGCTCATTCACAATTACCCATCACTTATTAGGCTGAGGCTGTGAATACTGCATGCAATGTTCAAAACAAAAGATTAATTGTCAAAGAACATAACAAAACTACCTACAAGCTCTTATTTAAAAGAAAACCGTACATAGGATATCTGAAAGTCTTTGGATGTCATGTAACTGTTTTAAACATGAAAGAGTCATTAGGAAAATTTTCAGAAAAAGTATATGATTGTTTATTTGTTGGATACTCTTCAACATCAAAATCATATAGGGTTTATATTCCACAACATAACATTTTCGAAGAGAGTCCAGGCTCTCAAGCGAATGCAACAAATCTTGGAAATGATTCATGTCCTCACTTAATATCCAGAGAAATTCCTGCGGAAGAGCAAAATGCTTCCGGAGAAACTGCTGGTGAAGAGCAAACTATTTCCGGAGAAGTTCCTTTGGAAGAGCAAAATCTTTTCGGAGAAGTTACTGCGGAAGAACAAAATGCTTCCGGAGAAATTGTTGCAGCAGAGCAAACTGTTTCTGGAGAAGTTCCAACGGAAGAGCAAAATCTTTCCGGAGAAGTTCCTACGAAAAAACAAAACCAAACTAGAGATACCCCTATAGCCCATACAAGAGACTCTCATGATCATTCTTCTCATGTTGAGCATTTTGATTATTTCTTAAACTCATAAGCTGAGGTGAATCAGTGTGAGACACTGGAAATGACTAACCTGGGATCATCTATACTAGTTGAATCAACTCCTTCGATAAGGATCCATAAGACTCATCCAATTATCAACATCATTGGAAATCCTTAAAAGAGAACAACAAGGAGTCAAAGTGGTACAGCCCACCTTTGTCTCTTCAGCTATTTTCTTTCTCAAGTGGTGCCTCCAAATATCACTATTGATTTAAAAGACAATAGGTAGATTGAAGCTATGCATGAAGAGCTTCAGCAGTTCAGAAAGCAAAAAGTGTGGTCTCTTTATTGATTTGCCTGAAGGTCAACATCCTATTGGAACAAGATGGCTATACAAAAACAAATTGGATGATAGAAGGATCATTGTAAGAAACAAAGCAAGGTTGATTGCACAAGGATACACTCAATAAGAAGGAATTGACTATGATGAAGTTTTTGAACCAGTTGCAAGAATTGAGGCGATAAGAGTGTGTCTAGCTTATGCATCATATAAGAAGTTTACTATGTATTAGATGGATGTCAAGTGTGCATTCTTATATGGGAAGATTGATGAGAAAGTTTATGTATCACAACCCCCTTGTTTTTAAGATCCTCATTATCCTCATAGGGTATACAAACTAGACAAAACCATGTATGGTATTCATCAAGCACCAAGAAAATGGTATGAAACACTATCATCCTTCTTGCTCAAGCATGGATACAAAAGAGGAAGTATTGATCAGACTCTCTTCCACAAACAAGAACATCAAGATCTCCTAGTAGTTCAAATATATGTTGATGATGTTATATTTGGTTCAACTAATAAGAGATTGTGTGTGAATTTTGAAGAGCTAATGAAATCTGAATTTCAGATGAGCTCAATGGCTGAATTAACCTTCTTTCTTGGCCTTCAAGTTCATCAAAAATTAGATGGCATATTCATCAATCAAGAAAAATACATACATCAAATTCTAAAGAAATACAATCTTGCTAAAGTATCCTCATGCAAAACACCAGCATCAACTACTGATAAGATTGCTCTTGATCTTTCTGGAAAATCAATTGATCAAAATATATATAGATCAATGATAGGTTCTCTTATGTATTTTACTGCTAGTAGACCTGATATTATGTTTGCTGTGGGCGTATGTGCTAGGTACCAATCTGATCCAAAGGAGTCTCATCTCAATGGGGTAAAAAGAATTTTTAGATACCTTAAAGGAAAACCAGGACTTGGTCTTTGGTATCCAAAGGATTGTGACTTTACACTCTACTCATTCTCAGACAATGATTATGGTGGATGTAACAGTAATATAAAATCAACGACCGGTGGATGTCAATTTATTGGACGAAGGCTAGTGTCATGGCAGTGCATGAATCAAACCAATGTTATGTATCCATAGCTGAGGCTGAGTACATAGCTGCTTCAGCTGGTTGCTGTCATGTTCTTTGGTTGCAAAACCAATTTCTTGACTATGGTTACAACTTCCTTCAAACTTCAATTTATATACACAATACTGCTACTATGTTTATAACTACTAATCCAATGCAACATAGTAAAACAAAACACATTGAGATAAGATATCATTTTCTGAGAGATTGCTCAGAAAAAGGTTTGATTAAGTTAGTCAAAGTGGATACAACAAATCAGCTTGCTGAATTATTCACTAAAGACTTTGACTCAATCAGATTTAACTTTCTGGTTGAATATCTCGGTATGATTAAGTTAGATTAATTAAATTAAACTAAAAAATATTATGTGTCATGATACTTAAGCAAGACATATGCATGGGAAATGATAGTACACTATAGCTTTGCTTATTCCTGAATTCATAAATAACAATAAAACTCAACAAGTTTCTTGATATGTGAGTAGAATTATCTTGAGTGGAAACTAATCTGAATGCATGCCAAACATAATGCTAAAGTGATTGTTTGTAGGAAACTTCATTTTGAGAATACAAGGTGAGTCTTTTTCTAATGTGACCAAATCACTCATCTAATCACACTATGTACCAACACCTTATAATAGCTATCTTTGCAAATCATACTCCCTCTGTTTTGTGTAAACAAAGACCTGGGTGTATGTTCACCATACTGAAATTCAGTTACAAAGGGTGAACAGATCATGATCCTCATCATCCCTCTGTTTTGTGTAAACAAAGACCTCGGTTAAAGGCACCTCTGTTTTAAGTGAGTAAAGACCTGGTGACCTGATGATGATCATATCTAAGCTCTCAAAAGAATCCTATGTGATCAATTGTATATTATCTTGAGCTTTTACATCATTGCATTAATGAGATGTCAAATGCATCTCAAGATAGATCTTCTAACTGAGTGTACATAGTTCTTAAGTGAGAAAAAGTGATGATTTGACTTGCAAAGGGAGGACAAAATCTTTGTAAATTGAATGTGAAGCCCATAACAGTTATTTCTAAATCAACATGAAAACAGGATAATCAGCATGCGTAGTTGATACTTGAGCTCTTGTATGGATTTAAGTGCACAATATACTTGCAATCAGAACTTTGTTTAGGTATCAATTCAACAAAATAACTCATCAGGAAGGGGCTTAGGAATATAGTATGATCCCATCATATGTGTATACATGTCTAATCATCGTCATACATTTACAAATCATGTTATTCCTCTTAAAGAAATTTATGATAAATGCTTAATTTCACCATTAATAACAAATTAGGGGAGTGCAATACATGAAGTTATGTTTTTCAATCATTATCAATGTCTATCTCACTACCAATTTGAAGGAATTGGAATCTGAGCATCATCTTAGCTTCTGGATACATGAAAATTTTCTCACAATCATTTTAAGCTTTCTTGTGCCAAATTGCCATGTATACAAAGTCTACATGGTCCTAAAGCAATAAATGGTTCTAACCAATGGACGTGGACCACACAAACAACAATATTTTTCTGCAGTGTGATATCTTAAGCATCAGCAGAAGCCACAGTGTGAAAATCTTCAATGTTTATCCGTAGACTGGTAAATTACGGATGAACAAAGGTCAACAAATATAATTTAATTTTAAATATTCATCAGTAGATGTTGTCGATCCGTAGATGTTGTGTGGAAGAATACATTGAGGGTCCTACTTAATAATCAGATAAATAATGAACAAAGTTCAAAAATGTAATTTAATTTTGAATATCCATGAGCAGATGTTATCGATTCGTAGATGTTGTGCGGAAGAATACATTAAGGGTCCCACTTAATAAATGAGATAAATAAATGTGTCTCAGAGTATAAATAATGTGGTTTGACCTCTCAAAATCATTATTTACTTTTTCAGCTCACTTTTCAGACCTAGAAAAACCCACTCTCAACAAACGTTTTCCCACTTTCTTAGTATTCAAATTTCATCAAATCAAAACATTAAACAAACATATTTTTGTGTTCTTAATTCGCTGTTACTAAGCTAAAATATATTGTAATATTCGAGAATGAACCATTTGATTCTTGTTTATCTCACAACTGTTCGCACTCTCATATCAATAATGTGATTTTAACCAAGTCTTTTTCTTATGAACCAATGGATAATCGATTTGTGAAAGAAGAAAATGTTTGTGCCTTCTTAAACCCTGATGATCCTATCGTAGAAGGGTGTCAAGAACTTATCAGATATCTAAGAAGATCAAGGCCGTTCTATGCCTTATGAGCATAGCCTGTGATTTATCAATCACATATCACTGATTTATGGAACTCTGTATGCATAGACAAACACCGTGAAGCTATAGTGGCTACTGTGAAGAATCGAGGAATGAGAATCAATGAACAGACAATAAGAAGGGTCTTGTGTTAGGAGAAGTCGAAGCTCGTCATCCTGATATATTCGAAGATGAATACATAGAAAAAGTTTTTCTACTGATGGGATATGATGGTGATTTCAACAAAAGAGAAATCAAGAAAGGAAGACTTTGCAAGCCATACAGATTCCAAGTACATCTTCAACTACTTAAGTGATCACATCAAAGGGTAGAAAGCTGATAAGATGTACATGTTTCCAAGGTTTCATCAACTGATCATTAATGCTGATCTGCCTGGAACTTCTGTAGATGGTGGTGTGTTTAGTCAAGCACACCTTGGGAGATCTGTTCTGAACAAAATATCTGGGAAATATGAAGGAGGTGATATGGACATGTTTGCACATGTGATTGATGCTGCTGCAAATATCCCTGAAGAGCATGTGTGGAAAGATGAACAAGAGAATTCTCCAACCAATTCTATTCAAGACACTTTCTCACAGATACATCACCCATACATCAACAATCTCCAGCTAGCCAAAATACAGAACCAATCTCTCCCATCCAACCTTACTCACCAAACAGTCTTTACACAGGGGAGACAGAGTTAGTCTCACAAACAAGTACAGTTAACTATCATCATCCAAGACTGAATCCCCAGTACTCTCAAACAAAACTGAACAAGTATCTCCAGTGTCTGATCATCAACAACACACCAACCTCATCAAGAACATGCAAATCAACTCATTGTGCTTCGTTCAAGCTCAGCAAGTGTAGACCCAGAAGAGTCTAAAGATGATGAGACTGCTTCTCAACATCAGGAAGGAGAAGAAGAAGCAAACCATGTTGATGTAAAAGCATACAATGAAGAGGATCTAAGTGATCCTGATATCCCTGTTAGCATGAGTTATTTGGTTGTTGAGTACAAGAAGCTGGTGCTGAAATCAAATAAAAGAAAGCAAAGAATACATGAGTTGAATGGAGTGATCCGGAAAAAGGATGAGGAGTTAATGAAGCAAGAATCTAGAATAACAAGATTGAGAGAAGATGTCATGTGCAATAATGATGTGATTGATGCTCTCCTTCAACAAGATTCTGAACTCAAAGAAGAAGTAAAGAAAGAGAAAGAAGAAAAAGAGAAGCTAACAATGAAAATTGATCAAATCAATGACACTCTCTATGATCAATCAGCTCTGTTGAGAAGAAAAGAAGAAGAGATTGATGAATTGAAAATGAAGTTATGTGCTCTTGAATCAAACCAACAAAAGAAACCTGCTGAATCTTCTAAGCATCTTATTCAATACTCAAGGAAGAGGAAGTATTTGGGCCCAACAAAGATTCAAGTAATAAATGTTGAAGACTCACCTAAATGATCAAGACATACATCTCTTGAGCACACTCCTTCTATTGAAAATTTAACATCAAAGCAAGCTGCTAGTGATGAATCTGTGAGTGATGCTGAATGGAAAGAGTTGATTGAAGATAGACCTGACAAAGCTCAAGAATAATCAAAGACTGATGTTCTTCTTACATGAAAAGACATCATGGAAGAGAGGCCTGAATCTGCTATGTTTATGACCCTGATCAACCATGGATTTCCATATGACATGGTTGAAAGGATGAATATGTCTGAGATGAAGAATACAGTGAAGGAGTTTGAACTTGCAAGCTTTATGATTCCAAATTGTGACTATGAAGCTTTCAGCATCTTTCGATCCATGTAGAAGATAAAGAAAGAGTTGGGTCATTATGACACAGCTAAGCTGAGTAGATATAACATGACTTGCTGGTTACAAGGCCACAACTACAAACCACATGAGCTTAAGGGAAGGTTAATAGGAGAACTTAGAAGGATGATGGAGCATGTGATGAAAGTTGAGCTGGATATTGGTGTAAAATTCAGAACAGAAGCTCCTCATCCATCTTATGAGCAACAAAGTAAGCTTCCTGCTCAACCTATAACAGTTGAACCTAAAGATCAGCATAAAGGGAAGGACAAACTGATCAAAGAGCCAAGAGAAGTAATTCCCGGCAATGTATGGCCAATGGGAACTACAATGAGAGAGATAACTGAACAAAAATCCACTCTGATACAACTAATAGACCACCTCACAACTCCCAGTTTTATGGAAGAAAACAAGATCATGGCCAGGAAATATGATCCAGACTTGGATTGTGCTATTACTAAAAGAACATCTGGAAGAGTTGAATACTTCCATGATGTATTTTCAGTGGTGAGTCTACCAGAGATGACATCAAAGATCTTCAAAGCCTGATCATCTGCAATTATTGAATTCACCCTAGAGGAAGAGACTTCTCAACTCTAGTGGGAAAGCTTAAGACTATTTTAAAGATGATGTTCTAAGTGAAGCTAAAAGAGAAGAGAGCATCAGAAGAGAATCAAAGGGCTTAAAAGATACAAGTCCAATGCCTCAGAATCTGTAGATGATGAATTCTTGATGAGGGTTGGATACAAAAGTAGAACTTCAGCAGCAATCAAATGTATTGAAGGAACTCAATTCACATACCCTATAAGTGAATGGGTTTATGTTGAGAAAAAAAAGGAGTTGGTGTTGTTAAGAAATGCTGAAAACAAGAAAGCTCACCGTATCAGGATCAAACTGTTTGCTTACTGGCTTCATATAATTCAGAAAACACCAGTTTTCTCGAAGCTTCTTGTTCATATCTCTCATCAAAAGGCGCTATTCGATAATGTCTGTCTAGCAAATCCCCCGCTAACCCGAGTGAAGATTCAAATATTTGTCCTACATTCATTCGAAATCAAACTACTTCATCCCAACTACACTTCATACCTCAATGACAAATTCTTTCCCAAGTTGGCTGATGAAAAGGCACAGAATGATTTCTTCCTGCATCTCCATGTGATCCAAGTGATTGACAAATTACATGCCAAAGCCTACAAGAGAACAAGATACAATCCTGGACTACTAAAGGGAACAACTTTTAATGAAGTCACTGAACTCAAAATTTCAGAGCAAGATGAGTTAGAAGTGATGTATAACAACAATGTGTTAGACACACTTACTACGGAGGAAGATGTCTTGGGAATAAGCTTTGGGACTATGAAGATGTTCAGCAAGATGAAGATCAACTACAAGTATGATGATCAGAAGACTGTTGTGTCTTACTTCTACAATAAGATCATTCCCAGAGTCAAGGAACTTTCAGTGTTGAAGAACTGATTACAAGTATCTGAGCCTAAGGGGTAGTATTGTTAGGTCTAGTTTGAGTAGATCTAGTTCATTATGTATAAGCTTAGTACTTGAATTAATATTTGTAATGAATGTTTGTAATTCATTATTGTGTAAGCATTGAATATATAGTTTAACCCATGTTTGTGTGTGCTGATTTATTTATGGTTGCAGGTACAAACATTATCCTAGGTCAACATATGAAGTTGACCAAGTGTTAGAAACATCTACGGATGAACATTTTGTTCTTCCGTAGATATATTCCTTACAAGTAACTATTCATCCAAAGATCCTCTGCGGATGAACAACGAGAAGTGAAGACCAAGATTTCTTCGGAAGAACAAGATTGCTTGGGAAGAACAAGACTTTTGCGGAAGAACAACTCTTCGCGGAAGAACAAACAACCACGGAAGACACTATTCCTACGGAGTCCAAACACTTGTATAGTGCAAGTGTCACAAGTCAACAAGTCAACAAGGTAGTTATGCGAATCTCAAGAAATCTGATGATTCCTTAACTGACACAAATTAAATCTCAAGAGATCCAATGTTTCCTAGGACAGAAATATCATTGTCTATATATATGGATCCTAGGTTTCGATTCAAAGAAGGTTGTTTTAGACGATTGATTGAGCGACAACAGCATCAGTATTATAACCATCACTTCAAAGTTTCTCAATCAAACCCTAGCAGCCGTCACATCATAACACACTTTGATATCATTCATTCATTATATTTGTAATCATTAACATGTTCTAATGAAATACATATTAATCATTAATTATGTTTTGCTACATGTTTTTTTGAACATTTATTGATATTTAAAGTTATCAATAAACAATTAAACCAAATCAACGTTGATTTCGCAAACGTTGACTTGTCAATCAACCGACATTGATAATTCCTGTTCGCAATCCTTGGATTCACAACCCCTTTTGAGCATAGTCCTCAAAAACGTGATATATAATTTCAGTGTGTTTTGTTTTTGAGTGCTAAACTGGATTATTTGTAATGAAAACAGCTACTTGTTGTCAATGTGAATTAGTGTGTGCAAGAAGTTAAAAACATAATCAACTATCACGTTTTGAATCTAGAGTACTTGAGAGCAACAAGCTAATGCTAGAATATACTTAGCTTCTGTTGTTAAGACAGATATGTTGTTTGCTTCTTGCACAGCCAGGAGACCGGGACCAAGAAATTGACAACCACCAGAGGTGGATTTCCTATTGAAGTTGCATCATCCATAATCACTGTCAGTGAAGGCATAGAGATTGAAGTCTCCTTCCTTTGGATACCATAACCCTAGAGCAGGTTTGCCCTTAAGATATCTGAATATCCTCTTGATAGCATTCACATGAGATTCCTTAGGATTAGCTTGATATCTGGCACACACACAAACACGAAACATAATGCCAGCCTAATGGCTGTTAGATAGATAAGTTAAGCGATCATAGATCGATAGTGAGTTTGATCCACTAATTTGTCTTCAGGATGAGGTCCAATCTTCACTTTAGTGTCCATTGGTGTTTTGACAGACTGACAATGAGCAAAGTGGAATTTCTTCAACATAGTTTCCTCGTATATTGATTGACTGATGAAGATTCCATCTGTCGTTTGTTGGAGTTGGACCCCTAGAAAGAAAGTGAGTTCCCCCATTGCACTCATTTGGAATTTTGAATGAATAAGATCTTCAAACTCTTTATAGAGTTGCTTGTTTGTTGAGCCAAAGATGATATCTTCCATATAAATCTAGACTAATAGCATGTCTTTTCCTTTTCTCTTTTTGAAGAGAGTCTTATCAGTCTTTCCTCTTTCATATCCATTTTCAAGAAGAAAAGATGATAGAGTTTCATACAACTTTGTAGGTGCTTGATAAAGACCATACAGGGCTTTGTCAAGCTTGTACACCCTATGAGGGAAATTTGGATCTTTAAAGCCTGGTGGTTGACTCACATAGACTTCTTTAGTAATCTTTCCATATAAGAATGCACACTACATATCCATTTGATAAACAATAAACTTCATGGATGCAGAATATGCTAGAAAGATCCTTATTGTTTCTAATCAGGCAATGGGTGCAAACACTTCTTCATAAACAATTCCTTCTCCTTGAGTGTAGCCCTATGCCACTAGTCTTTCTTTGTTTCTAATGACGATACCTCTATCATTAGTTTTGTTTTTAATAGCCATTTGGTGCCGATAGGGTATTGTCCTTCAGGAATGTCTACCAGTTGCCATACTTGTTGCTTCTTGAATGGTAACAATTCTTCTTACATTACTTCAACCCAACTATTGTCTTAAAGAGCCTCATTGATGTTCTTGGCTACTATTTGACAAAGAAAGCATGAGAGCAAACAGATGTTTTGCAATACCAGACTTGCTTCTTGTCACCTTTCATTATGTTCACCGATAATGCTTTCCACTAGATGATTCTTGTGTATTCTTGTGGTTGGAAATGAGTCACCAGCAATGGTTACATCAAGATTAGAGAGATTCAGCTCATTATGGTGAGAGGCATAATCATCTTGTACTGTTGGGAATTGTGAAGATAATCAGACTCCATTTCATTGACTGCTTCAGTTTCAGCCGCACTTTGATTCTTCCATCATTTGATGTTCTTTGTGTTTCAGCTGGAGGTGTAGGTTGTTTTTGATTTCTGATCTCTGTTGACAGATCTTCTGAATGTAATGGTAACTAGGCTTTGACCTCCTTTAGTTGAAACACTTTGGTTTTATGATGGTTGTCTCATGGGATCAGCTTGGAGAGGAATATCTTCATTCATATGTTCCGTTGATGTAGATAGAATCAATGGAAACTCATTTCTTCTTTCTACAGTTAAAGACGTTTCAACGGAATGTATATTTCATGCATCAGACAAGTGAAATTGGTCAAATGAATAACCTACAAAGAATCCTTCATCGGACTTAGTTGAAAACGTTCCCAAATAGTCTCGGGTGTTTAATATTGAGACAGGACAACCAAATGATTTCAAAAATCCAATAAATGGTTTTCTATGAAAGAGCAGTTCATATGGAGTCATGTTACTTTCTTTTACAATTAGAGTTCAATTTTGCACAAAGCACGATGTGTTAATCCACTATGCCCAAAAGGTAATAGGCAGTTTAGCATCGGCTAGCATTGTTCTTGCTGCTTCAATTAGTGTTCTATTTCTCCTTTCAGCTACCCCATTTTGTTCATGAGTTCTAGTTGCATTGAGTTGATGAGCAATGCCTTTGGTTGCACAAAATGAACTCATGTTTTCATTTTTAAACTCAGTTCCATTATCACTTCTTATTTTTTTGACCTTATGATCATGTTGATTTTAAATTTTTGTGATAAATTCTCGTATTATTTGTGATGCCTCATTTTTATGAAGTAAGAAGAAAACCTATGTAAATCATGAAAAGTCATCAATGATCACCAAACAATAATGGTTTTCTATGAAAGAGCAGTTCATATGGAGTCATGTTACATTCTTTTACAATTAGAGTTCAATTTTGCACAAAGCACGAGTGTTAATCCACTATGCCCAAAAGGTAATAGGCAGTTTAGCATCGGCTAGCATTGTTCTTGCTGCTTCAATTAGTGTTATATTTCTCCTTTCAGCTACCCCATTTTGTTCATGAGTTCTAGTTGCATTGAGTTGATGAGCAATGCCTTGGTTGCACAAAATGAACTCATGTTTTCATTTTTAAACTCAGTTCCATTATCACTTCTTATTTTTTTGACCTTATGATCATGTTGATTTTAAATTTTTGTGATAAATTCTCGTATTATTTGTGATGCCTCATTTTTATGAAGTAAGAAGAAAACCTATGTAAATCATGAAAAGTCATCAATGATCACCAAACAATACTATTTCTTTCTAATGCTCATAACATGAGTTGGCCCAAAACATCCATGTGAACTAGCTTCAATGGAGTATTGTTTGTGTTCACCAGCTTGGATTTGTGGGGAGATTTATGTTGTTTTCCTTTGAGGCACGTTGAACAGTAATCAACAAAATTAAATTCTTTTTAGGAAGACCAATGACATGGTTTCTTTTGACCAATCTATTCATATTTTTAAAGTTTGTGTGCCCCAAACTTCCGTGCCAAAACTAAGACTAATCAAATGATGCTCTTGACAAAAGACATGTTTCGTCTAAAGGTGTTGTAGAATTCAGGTTTAAGACATAGGTGTTATTCTTTGTTAGGGTCTTTAGGACAAACCATTGTTCAGAGATCTTAAATCCCAGTCTCAAAATATAGCAATGAGTGTTAGTAAAGTGATTGAATATTTCTTGTCGCATATTTGAGACATGCTTGGAATATTGAAGTTTAGTTGTACACATTAGTTCACCCTATCAAAGCTCAGGATCCCATTTGTCACAGATCCTTCACCTGTAATTCTTCCACCTTATGAATCTCCTCCAAATGCCATAGTAGTTCCTTGTATTTGCTTGAAGTCATGATGGAGGGAACGATCTCCAGTCATGTGTCAGGAACATCCACTGTCCACGTACCATAGGCTATTAGACCTATATGGATTACCCTGTAAGCACAAAAGAACTAATTAGCATGTGGACCCCAAGCCATGATGGTCTTGGGTTTCCCATTTGCTATCTATTATGGAGACCTCTTGATACTTTCCTCTAAAGTGTGATCTATTTAGAGGTGACTTTGGAGATTGCTTGTTATATTTTATTGGAGTCATATCATCAACATCAACTGAGGAGTCAGAGGAGTAGTGAAATCTTTGATCTCTATTGTTTTGAAGAAAATTAAACCGTTTCTGATTGTTAAAAATCATTTTAGGTTTTGGAAGGTCAAACTTTTTCTTAACAATGTGATGGTTGTTTCGTTGACGTTTCCATATATCTTTTGTCTTACTCCTATCATTGTGTGATCTAGATGTCCTAGATTGATTGGTGGCCAAATGACTCCTAACATGGGGTTTACCAGATGATGTTGTTAAGATGGGTTTGATCTGAGCAATTCTCACTCCCTTCTAATTGAATTAACAATGAGATGTATTGTGATTGTTCATATAACAGACTGAACAATATTTGTAAAATAATAGTTTTTGGTGGAGTGGTTGTTCATATCACACATAGAGCACTATTGATTGTAAAAGCACTCTTCTGTTTTATGATTGAACATATCACAAATTTCACAATACATTTGTTTGTTTCTTGACATAGATTTTAATTTGTGGGACTCAGCTGATTTTCCCATTTGTAGCCGAGTCACAATCAGATGTATTTTGATTGCTCACAATCAGATGTATTGTGATTGAAGGATTCTGTGTGCCCAAGACAGTTAGAATATTGATGTGGTTAGTACGTTATGATCCAAGTCGGGTTATACCCAATAACAAGCTTAGCAAACACCAATTAATATATTTAATTGATGATAAGATCATGCAATTGAATATTTACACCAATTTAGAAAATGGGTTTTCTAAATAAATTGATATGAGAGGAACAACTTATTAGGATATTTTGTTCAATAATATTATTTGAAGTGTTATTTAAATTAGTTAGATGACACCAAATAATAATGAGAAATTACAACTTATAAGTTAAATGGTTAATTGTATAAGTTGTATATAACTTGTACATACAATTAAATTGTTATTTGTATGTCTAGTTAACAAGACTTTTAATGTGTGATATTTGAAGGAGGGAACCCAAATTTAAACCTCCTTGGCCGTCCCCCCCCCCTTTGATTTCTATTGGACCAAAATTGGTCTGGAAAATAACACACATTAAGTAGTCTAGGTCACTTCACTTCTCAACAACCCACTCTCATTGCATGCAACAAAACCTCTCTCTTTCTCTCTCAAAAGCTTCGAACCTGGCAGATTCCTTGGGAGTTTTTGAAGAGCAAGCTTTGTTGTGTTCTTGGTGATAATCTACCTAACAATAAGGTGTATTGCAAGGGCTTGGGGTATAGACACTTGAGGACCTCTACACTTGAGTTCTTGGCCGATTTTAGCATCCCAAATCTCTCACTTTTGGTCGTTTTCTTGCTGCTCAAAGAGGTAGTAATCACAGCTCATTGTGGCTGTGATTTTATATATAGTTTTACTCATATTATAGCTCGTTAATTCACATATAATGATCCTTTTGATTGGGTTTGTTTTACATCTTAAAAGATCACTAAGAACATGAAATTTTCAGCTTTTAAAATGGGTTTTAAAGCTATATTTATATCCGCTGCGTTTCCTGAAAGTTTAAATGGTTAAACTTAGATTTTGTGTTCTAGCAACCCTTCAATGGCATCAAGAGCCGGTTATGTGGATGACTTGCTTGTTTTGTCTTTAAAATTGGTTTTAAAGAATTATAATAAACTCATATAAGCTGATTTGGGGCTGCTATGTTTCTGTTTTGTTGAATCCCCAACTTTCAAGATTATATTATACATGCTTGTGATTAAATCTTGAAAGATATATATATGTTGATATGTTGTGTTGTTTGGACAACATCTAAACCCGAATTTTTCAGTTTATGTTGGCTGAAAATTCATTGGTTTTAAGGGGATTCATAGTTATATTTTGGATGATATAATGGATGCTTGTTTTAGTGCATAACCTAGCCATTGACCTTGTGATTGTTTGGATGTTTGTGATGGTTGTATTCATTCATTCAATTGGGTTGTATTATTTGTTGTTTGTGCTTTGTTTCAAATGTAATTTATTTATTATTGGGTTGTAATAAATAGATTAGGTGTATTTTCATTTTACTAGATATCTTGTATTAGGACTTTATATCTTGTAATATGAAGACATACACATTGGAAGCACAAAGGAAGGTCATGAAAGAAACATGGAACATTTTGGATGCGGTTTCAAGTGGGAGGCTTTTGGATGTTTTCCATTTGCTTTGTTTGTGACCCTTAGGAATGACCTATGGACCACACTTGTGATGGCAACAAGTGTGGACCACTTTAGATGCTATGGTTATGCACAAATGCACATATGGTTGTTTATGTTTGGTTGATTGTTTGTGTTTGATTGTTTGGTTGATATTTGGATATTCATAACAAACTCATTAACAAACTTAACAAGCTGAAAATTGATGGTTCTTAAAAGTTTAAATAAAGTTACTCAAATGGTTTAATGATTTTAAAGATTAAAATAGGTTTTAATCTAAGAACCATAGGGTACTTGTATTTGAAAGCATGCAAATACAAGTACATAGAGTTTTCTAAACTAGAATTTTGGAACCTCTAACCTTTTTTTACAAACAAGATCAACACCGTCCTTTTACACAACACTTGAGTCACTTGGGAACTCTTAGTGGGATAAAGGTCACCTAACCATTTTGAGAGAACTTGTGACTTGAGGTGAGAATGCCTTATTTGTGGGATAAAGGTCACCTAACCACTTATTTTGGCAAACTCACACGTAGGTGTAAGTAGGGTATCTTGGTTTGCAAACCATGTCAATGGATCACCTACGGTGTGGTTTCCAAATGGTGTTGATGGGATTAACATGCCGACTTTACATATGATGTTTCAAGTCGATCCCATATTTCTAGAAATTGCAAATGGTTGCAATCGTCAAACGTTGACCACCTTATTAATTTAAATCGTGGGATAAAGGTCACCTAACCACAATTTGAATGTAATGTTGGGTTCTAGACTTTAATATAAAATGACCTTAAAAGGCATTAATTATTAAAAATAACAATATCAAAAATACTAAAATAGATCTTTGTTAAATTTTGTAGATGGCCACAAATAATGAAAATCATGATAACTCATCCGCGTCCAACCAATCATTACGAGCGATCCTCCAAAAGGAACGTCTAAATCATAACAACTTTATTGATTGGTACCGAAACTTGAGAATCGTTCTCAAGCAAGAGAAAAGATCATATGTTTTAGACGACCCAATCCCTGATCAACCTTCTGAGGATAATGAGGAGGCCTATAACGATTGGCTGAAATACACTGAGGACTCCGTCCAAGTGTCTTGTCTCATGCTAGCGAGCATGACTCCGGATCTCCAAAAGGAATATGAACATCACGGAGCTTACGACATGATAACCCAACTGAAGGAAACGTTCCAACAGCAAGCAAGGGTTGAGCGCTTCGAAACGGTTCGAGCACTCCATGCATGTCGTATGGATGACAACCAATCTGTTTCATCTTATGTACTTAAGATGAAAAGTCATATTGACCGCCTCGAGAGGCTAAATTGTCCCGTCTCGAAGGAATTGGCCACGGATTTGATCCTCAATGGCCTTACCAAGAAGTTCGAGACATTCGTGTTGAACTACAACATGAATGCATGGGACAAAAGCATTGGTGAGCTTCAATCAATGCTCAAAACGGCCGAGGCGGCCATGGGTAAAGGGTTTTACCCGTTCTCACCATCAATGAAGGTGGGAACAATAAAAGGCCTCGTCCCGCACCCAAGGCAAAGGTTGCTAAGGGTAAGGGCCCGCTTGGGGAAAAGGGAAAGGGGTGGAAAGGATGCCACCCAAACCACAAGAGAAAAAGCAAAAGGTTGCTACTAATGACCCATGCTTCAAGTGTTGGGAGATTGGACATTGGGCAAGGAATTGTCCTGTCCATCTCCGAGAGTTGAAAGCAAAGAGGGATGCCGGGCAGACCTCAGGTACAATATACATGATCCATATTGATTTAAACATGATATCCTCTAATACATGGGTATTAGATACCGGATGTGGAACTCACATTTGCAATTTGTTGCAGGGGTTCAAAAGAAGTAGGACTTCAAGAAAAGGGATGTAAGCCTCTACATGGGCAATGGGGCTAAAGTTCAAGTTGAAGCCCGTGGTGACTACATCTTGAAACTTCCAAATGGTTTGGAAGTGATTTTGAACAATGTTTTGTATGCTCCTAGTTTGACTAGGAATATTATCTCTGTAGCCCTGTTAAAACAATTTGGATATGTATTATCATTTGTTGAAAAAGATATTCATGTTTCTTTTAATGGTATGTTCTATTTTAAAGCTATTCCCATTAATGGTATTTATGAATTGGTTCATGAAAATACTTTAAATAGCTCATTGTACCAAACTAACACCAAGAAACTCAAGTTGGACTTGAGTGATACCTATCTTTGGCATTGTCGTCTTGGCCATATAAACAAGAAACGTTTACAAACACTACAAAAGAATGGTCTTTTAAAAACAAATGAATGTGAGTCATTTGACATTTGTGAATCTTGTTTACAAGGTAAAATGACTAAGACACCCTTTAGTGGAACTAATGAAAGGGCAAAAGATCTATTAGGAATCATACATTCGGATGTATGTGGTCCTTTTAAGCCAATGACTAGGAATGGTGAAAGATACTTCATTACCTTTACCGACGATTATAGTCGCTATGGGTATGTGTACTTATTAAGGCACAAAGATGAAGCTTTTGAAATGTTCAAAATCTTCAAGAATGAAGTAGAAAATCAACTTAACAAGTCAATTAAAGTTCTCCGTACAGATAGAGGAGGTGAATACCTGAGTGATGCTTTTCAAGATCATCTTAGGAGTTGTGGGATTGTCTCACAACTCACTCCACCTGGAACACCACAACATAATGGTGTGTCTGAGAGGAGGAATCGAACCTTATTGGATATGGTTCGATCTATGATGGCTAGAAGCACATTACCTCTATCATTTTGGGGTTTCGCTCTGCTCTCCGCGGCCCGTATTCTAAATATGGCCCCAACCAAAAAGGTGGAAAGGACACCCTTTGAGATATGGCATGGAAGAGTTCCATCCCTATCATACTTAAGGGTTTGGGGATGTGAGGCTTATGTTAAGACTCCCACCCCAAACAAATTGGAAGTCCGATCCACCAAGTGTATCTTTGTTGGATATCCTAGAGATTCTATGGGATATTATTTCTATGATCCATTGGAACAAAAGTGTTTGTTGCCAGAAAGGGTGAGTTCTTAGAAACAAAGTTCCTTATGGAAGGAGCTGGAAGTAGAACAGTGGACCTTGAAGAAGATCAAGAACCACAACCCTATGCACGTTTGGTTGAAACTAGCACTCAACATGAGGATGTTGAGGATGATCAAGGGGGTGATCAATACACACAAAACGTTCGAATAAGTGGTAGAATTAGTAATCCACCTGAAAGATACGGATTTTTCATGGATGGATGCTATGTGGTAGATTCAGATGAGCCAACCACATACCATAATGCAGTGTCCAATTCGGATTGTGACAAATGCCTTGAGGCCATGAACGTTGAGATGCAATCCATGTATGACAATCAAGTTTGGGAACTTGTTGTACCACCTCTTAATTCCAAGGTAGTTGGAAGTAAGTGGGTTTTCAAGAAGAAAACCGATATGCATGGAAACTTGGATACTTATAAAGCTAGACTTGTAGCGAAGGGTTTCACTCAAACTCAAGGGGTTGATTATGATGAAACCTTCTCACCTGTTGCGATACTAAAGTCTATAAGAATATTGTTTGCCATAGCTGCTCATTATGATTTTGAGATTTGGCAAATGGATGTCAAAACCGCTTTCCTAAATGGATATCTTGAGGAAGATGTCTATATGGTTCAGCCTGAAGGTTTTGTCAATCCAAAACATCCTAATAAAGTATGCAAGTTAAAGAAATCAATCTATGGATTGAAACAAGCATCGAGAAGCTGGAATCACCGTTTTGATGAGAAGTAAAGAAATTTGGCTTCATCAAAAACGCTAATGAGGCTTGTGTGTATAAGAAGGCTAGTGGGAGCACAATAACTTTCCTAGTATTGTATGTTGATGACATACTACTATTTGGAAATGACATTCCAACCCTGGAAGGTGTAAAAACCTGGCTTGGAAGTTGTTTTTCCATTAAGGATCTTGGTGAAGCCGCCTATATCTGGGAATAAAGATCTATAGGGATAGATCAAGGCGGTTGATTGGTTTGAATCAAAGTGTGTACATTGATAAAATCTTGAAAAGGTTCAAGATGGAAAACTCTAAGAAAGGTACCGTACCTATTCAAAGAGGAACAATATTGAGTAGGACTCAATGTCCTAGCTCAAAGGATGAGCAAGACAAAATGAAGGCAATCCCATACGCATCAGCTATTGGATCCATCATGTATGCGATGATATGCACTCGACCGGGACGTGTCATGAGCCTTGAGCATGACAAGTCGTTACCAGCAAAATCCCGGAAACAGTCATTGGATGGTTGTTAAGAACATACTTAAATACCTAAGGAGGACAAGAGATATGTTCCTGATCTATGGATCTGGTGACAAGGAGCTCGTTGTAAAAGGTTACACAGATGTGAGTTTCCAAACCGATCGTGACGATTCATGGTCACAATCGGGATACATTTTCATTCTGAATGGAGGAGCTGTCTCTTGGAAGAGCTCCAAGCAGGATGTGGTGGCTCTATCAACTACAGAATCAGAATACGTCGCCACCTCATTGGCAGCTCAAGAAGCTGCATGGTTGAAGAAATTCATTGCAATCTAGGGGTATCCCTTCCATTCAGGAACCCCTAGAGATTTTTTGTGACAACGAGGGCGTTGCTCAATCAAGGAACCTCGTGCTCATCAAAAGACTAGGCACATTGAGCGGAGATTCAACTACATACGAGATGAAGTTGAAAAGGGAAAGATATGTATTCGCAAAGTTCACACGGATCAAAACATTGCGGATCCTCTCACGAAGCTCCTTGAAAAGGCAAAGCATGAAGGTCATACTTGTGCCATGGGACTTCGATATTCCAGTGATTGGATTTGATCTGTAAATTTTGTATTTGGATATGTGGAACTCTATATTATTTGAATAACAACTATTTGGTTATAGTGTTTCAATTAATGTTCCTATTTAGCATGTTTTATCCATGAGTAAAATGTTTACTCTAAAATGTCCGTAGTCGCTCATACTTGTGGGAACAAGTGTGAGAGTAAGATTATTATGAACTTGGATTGGTTGATTCATAAGATGAATATAGAGCAATGGGTTGCTACCAAGGTTTGTAGATATTTGTGGGACACAAATATTGGACTAACCCGCATCTCAAATTTTACTACATGGAATCTTAATGATTGATCATAAGTAAATTTGAGTAAAGGCGAATATCATTTGGTATCCTCCGACCTGAGATACATATTGAGTTTTGATATTCACTAAGTATTATACCTTGAACTAATTCTTCATTGTCCTGAAATAGTGGACAGTACATAAGGGTATGTTCAGATATAACACCAAGTGTTTGTGAGAAACGTATGTAGTCAAGATGGAATTTGTTCCTCTTATTCGTTGAGAGTTAGATGTCTAAGGCCTGATTAAGTTAAATCAACAAGGAATGATCATTCTGTGTCCTTGGATTTAACATGACATCTGTAACAAAAGGATAGATGATTAATTCACCTAAATCATTTCAAGTAGGGTACTTGAAAGAGATGATGTTATTGAATGGCTATAAGTCATGCGTATTAAGGGTAGTAAACCGTTGTTAGGCGGAATTTACTGCTTGCATCAATCTTCTATGAATCTTGGGCAAGTGGGAGATTGAAGGATTCTGTGTGCCCAAGACAGTTAGAATATTGATGTGGTTAGTACGTTATGATCCAAGTCGGGTTATACCCAATAACAAGCTTAGCAAACACCAATAATATATTTAATTGATGATAAGATCATGCAATTGAATATTTACACCATTTAGAAAATGGGTTTTCTAAATAAATTGATATGAGAGGGAACAACTTATTAGGATATTTTGTTCAATAATATTATTTGAAGTGTTATTAAATTAGTTAGATGACACCAAATAATAATGAGAAATTACAACTTATAAGTTAAATGGTTAATTGTATAAGTTGTATATAACTTGTACATACAATTAAATTGTTATTTGTATGTCTAGTTAACAAGACTTTTAATGTGTGATATTTGAAGGAGGGAACCCAAATTTAAACCTCCTTGGCCGTCCCCCCCCCCCCCTTTGATTTCTATTGGACCAAAATTGGTCTGGAAAATAACACACATTAAGTAGTCTAGGTCACTTCACTTCTCACAACCCACTCTCATTGCATGCAACAAAAACCTCTCTCTTTCTCTCAAAAGCTTCGAACCTGGCAGATTCCTTGGAGTTTTTGAAGAGCAAGCTTTGTTGTGTTCTTGGTGATAATCTACCTAACAAGAAGGTGTATTGCAAGGGCTTGGGGTATAGACACTTGAGGACCTCTACACTTGAGTTCTTGGCCGATTTTAGCATCCCAAATCTCTCACTTTTGGTCGTTTCTTGCTGCTCAAAGAGGTAGTAATCACAGCTCATTGTGGCTGTGATTTTATATATAGTTGTACTCATATTATAGCTCGTTAATTCACATATAATGATCCTTTTGATTTGGGTTGTTTTACATCTTAAAAGATCACTAAGAACATGAAATTTTCAGCTTTTAAAATGGGTTTTAAAGCTATATTTATATCCGCTGCGTTTCCTGAAAGTTTAAATGGTTAAACTTAGATTTTGTGTTCTAGCAAACCCTTCAGTGATTGGTCATATCACAGCTGATTTTCCCATTTAGGGGAGGAATCAAATCAAACCCTTTTGAAGCTTGCTTCACAATGCTCCTACAGGACCGTTAAAGGGGGTCAACTACAACACAACAACACAAAGAGGAGATTACTAAAACTTAATCAAACAGTGAACTAGATTAACCACAATAAGATACTAAGAACACAAGTAATGTAAGAGACAGAACACAAGTATATGGTTTTCAAGAATGCAGTATATTGCTTTCTCTACGTTCTATTACAAGTGTTACAAAGCATAATAGAAAGATACAAAAACATGAGATACTTATACTACATCCTACAACCGGCTATACTTTGAAAGCCAGCTAGATACAATTGACTAGACATAAACAAAATCAATTGTAGAGTCAAAAGGCAGATTGCCTTTTGACTAGTGACTATGACATGCTATAGTTCACATCATTATCTATTACAAAAATGATAAAGTACATGAAGTAGAAATTTTACACACTCAAGACCTCAATGTACAGTTACCAAAAACATGGACCTTTTCACCAACTCATGTAAGTTGGCGACCTTACAGAGATGCAGCGGAAAGTGTCCAGCTTTATGGAAAAGTACATCAGATAAAGCATGTGTCAAAAGTCTTCGGAAGAAATCTGTCTTCATGAGTAGAAGCTTGGAAGATTTTGTCTCTGAGGCTTTGGAAGACTTCATATTTGGCTTCGGAAGATATTGTTCTTGGCTTCGGAAGATTTCACACTTAGAATATTTCTTTTGCATGTGTGAAACTTCCTAAGCATTCTTTTTCATAGTATTTGTGCAGCATGCATGAGAGACTTTGGATGTTTAGGTTGCATCAACCTCTTCATTAATCTCTACAAACTCCCCCTAGGCTGATGCTACCAAAACACTTACTAGACATCAGATATCAACAGTCCTTATTAGGATGATCACCATTCCTTTCTTCATAAGGTGATGAGGATCCTTCAGATTGTCAAAATGTCTTCTCTTATAAAAGAGGTCATGCAGACGCAACTGAAAAATATCTTGCCATTTGTAAATGTCTTCAGTGCCTTGATCTCTAATGACATGCCATCTTTCTGGATTTGTGGGGTACGTCCAAGACAAGATGGGTCTTCCTGATGCTAAGGAGCTGTTTGATTGGAATTGATGTAGCATCCTCTGGCTACATATCCTCAGGATGTTCTAACTCATCCTGGCGTTTAGAAGAGGGTGCGGTCTTCTTTTTCTTTGGCTTTGGTTTAGAAGCCATCCTCTTCCTTCTCTTTGCAGGTTTTAACTGAGAAGACTGGCCTGCTGTACCAAATGATCTCTATTGTCATTCTCATTTGGGACTTCCTCTCTCTCAGGATCAGAGGGAGAGGGAGGTTGACCCCTTCTGTGGATTAGAAGATGAAGGTTGCTAAGTTTTAGCAGGAGATCCAGGTTGTGTTGTCTCTGGTTGTTCAACGTTAACCTCCACTTTAGGTGGAGCCTAACTTGGAGTGGAGTGTAAGTTAACGAACTCTCCACTTTTGATCTTCTGCTTGATCACCCTAATACGCTCATCTATAGCGGATAGAGACATGGGGCCAAGTGTCCTTCCGGAGAATCTATATAGCTTCAAGAAGCTTATCATCCTCTGCCTGTCTGCCGACTTCTTCATTCTCTTTTGGATGATAGCTCTTGATTTTGCAGCTTTTTCCCTTGGATTCTTCTTAGGTCTCTTTTTGTCCTTGACTATCTCAAGTTCAAGTTATTTTAAGTACTCAAACTCAACATAGTCATAGGACAAGGGAAGAAGTGCATTTGCCTAATAGAAGCCTGTGGGACTCAGGTAGTTGATGATCTTGATCCTATCTTCTTCTTTGTCTACCTGATGTTCTTGTTGAACCACATCCTCTTATGCAAGACTTTCTTTAACTTGGGAGAGGGTAGGCATATCCTTGTACGTCTTTTTCTTATTCTTTCTTCTTTGACTTGTACTAGAAGCTCTGCATCTTCTGCCTCCTTCTTCTCCCTAGACCTTTCCTAGTCAACCAGTTCATTCAACTCATCTAAGGAGAGAGAAATGACATTGTCTATGTGGTAGTTCCTTGTGTGCAGATAATTTATCCTCACTGCCCTTAACTCATCATTCTGAGTGTCTGGTCTGCGGGTAGCCCTGATAGCAGACTCCATGAGTCTTGAAGACCCACAAGAGAACCTTCTCCCCTCAGCCTCCTTTTTCTCTCTCTCTCTCTCTCTCCTCCTCAATCTCCTCAGATGTCATCTTTCTTTTCCCTTTGTCACTCACAAACCTTTGTGACTCAACATGGAGGGAGCTTTGGCTTTCATTGCTTGATGCAGCTTATGAGCTCTGGCCAAAGAGAGGTTGAAAACACCTTCACCAACAGGTGTCTGAGAAGGAATGTGGATCTCTGTAGCAGTTGATGATAATGAGACAGGGTCTCACGTTCTGCCACTAGGCCTTCAGTCAAGGTTTCCCCTACGAAACTAATCTTAGGGTCTTCTCAACATCCAGTTGACTGATGGCATTGCCTGGTTGCCTAAGTCTCCTTCTTAAGTTGAACGCTGTAGTGATCCTGTATTGGATTCTTTAAGCTAGTCTGTCAGCTTGTCTTGATTGGCTTGGGTTGACAAGTGGCATGTTGACTAGATCCAGACCTTCATAGTAGTTCAAAGTCTGAAAATTGAAGACTTCTTGCTGTCCCTGAACTCTTATGATGATTAGGGCTTTCTTGATGTTGTCATACCTCCACCCAATGATGTGATTGGAAGATGGTGAAGATCACATAGCCCTTGGTATCCCACCCTCAAACAAACTCTGTATGAAGGATTCTATGTAGTCCATATCAATGTGAATTTGAGGAGGTTGCAGAGAATGCACAATTGCTAGTAAGGATGGTGAGTTCTCAATGTCCACTCTCTCTGAAGGACTCCCAGGTTCTGTAGCTGTAATGACTTTATCCCCCTCTTTGGTAGCATCACCCACTTGCATAGGTGAGCTGGAAGATAGATCAATCACATCCATAGGTTCTTGTATACGTGGTTGAGCTCTTCTTAAGGGTCTCCCAGCTAGTTTTTCCTTAAGATATGAAATCTCAAGTTGCTGATCATTGATCCTGTTGTGTAAGGTAGTCACCTGAGATTCAAGATGACTGACCTTTGAGACTTAATAAGTGCATGATTTGGACAGTTTGTGCACCATTAGTCTTAGATTCCCCTTATCTTAATCAAAAGAATCAGTGGGGGATGAGATGACCGGACCAAAGTCCTCTTTGTCACCACCAGGTTGAGGTTCTTGGCTACTGGTTTTCGTCTGCTCACTGGGAGTCTCAGTTGAGATGTCAGTGGGCTGAGTTGTCATGGTTGAGGTCTTAATGATGTAATCACTTTCAGAAGTGATAGCCTCTTCTATATGGACATCCTGAACAGGTTCACAACTGTCCACCTTGGTTGTAGGTGACTGATGTTGGATAGATATAGGAGGCTCAGGAGCATTCATCTCTCATTGAGTAGGGGTAAAGAAGAGAGACTCATTATACTCACTCAAACCAAGATCTTCATTAGTATAGAAATCCAGGTTGGGAATTGGTTGGTTAGATCTATAGCTGGGGATGGTAACTATCCCCTGAAGGTTGATCACTTGAGTGTTGAGACCCAGTGTGATGGCTTAAGGTTATTTGACTAATGAGCTCATCAGGCTGAGCATGCGGAACCTTAGCACTGATCTTTGAAGAGATGGGAGTGGTTTGCTCCTCAGGAGAAGTTGGAGCTCGAGTGTCCACTTCCTCCTGTGTGGATAAGTATATAGGGGCCTCCACAGATTGAATTGTCTGAGCAGGGGTTTGTTTGGATTTTCGTTGGTAGGTGAGAGTGATTTTAGGTTGTGTGGGTGGTTGGGAGGTAGCAGGTATGGGTTCAACACTAGCTTGTGCCACTATGTTGTCACTTTGAGCAATGAGCTCTAACATTCTTCTGACTAGGTTGTTTCTACCCTAGAGAAGCCAAAAGTGGGCTTCCTTAGTATTTTAAAGATGCCGGGCTTCATCTGTCCCAATTTAAGAATGTTACTTGTTTCCCTTAACTCAGAGCTCAGTTCACAGTTAAGATTGTATTGGATATATCTAGGAAACAGGTAATATTCTAAGGTGTCTAAGATCGCAAGTAAATTGGTATAAAAAACTGAGAATACCTGAACTTGACTCCCTGAATAATTCCATGGATGATGAAGGAGAGATCCTTAGGAATCTGGTCCCATCCACCATGCTTGTTTGATAAGCTATGGATGACCACATTGAGCAGTAATCTCCATTGGGATGAGACCTTCACTTTCCTAAAGGTGTTTACGGAGAAATCTGCCTCGTATCCCATCTTCTCAAAGGAAGATTAATAGCTTCCTTGGGAAGAACACCTCACATTCTTCATCATCCAGCTGAAGATGCATGTTGGTGATGGCTAGAGTGATGAAGACTATTCTCCCCTGCATTATGGCACACAGTGCCTTCTCCCCATCCACGACAACCTCTTGACAGGTTTTTCAAAATTTAAGCACATGATCCTCATAGAGTGGAGGAACAATGGTTAGGGAGGTGAAGTAGTTCGATAAAGCTAAGAATCAACAAACCTTTGAGAAATGAGGATTTTTCTCAGAGCTTAACACAACAACCTAATTATGTTGTCTGTGTAGCTGCATGGTAAAGTTGGGATCAGTTCTGTGAGCAAGGTTGGCCATTGTGAGGTAGCTTAAAGATGAAGAAAGAAGGAAGAAAGAAATTTCAGAGAGAAATTTGGGTTTTTAGGTTTGGAGGAAGAACAGATGATAGAAAGAGGGGGAAACCATTGGGTTTATATGTGAGAGGGATTTCAGATAAAGTTTAATGAAAGAGGATAAACTTTGAAATCTGGATATCCGCCCCCTCTGAAAAACTAGTTTACTTTTGCTCAAAAAGTAGTTTTCTGGAAGTCAAAAAGCTTCTGAAGGTATATTATCTTGGGAAGTTTTAATTAAAAAGCTTCCGAAGCAAAAAAGACTTTAGAAGATTTTCCTGAGAGGTTTGAAAATTTTGCTTCGAAAGAGAAATTAAAACATGATTGCTATGTATATAGAAGACAAAGCTTCTGAGAGTTAATTTTGCTTCGAAAGTAAATGGTTCTTGAAAATAAGTAAGTGTCTGAGACAAGTATTTAAGTTCGGAAGATAGATCTGAAAAATCTTCTGAAGGTAAATTTCCTAGACAGTTATTTATTTTGAAGGCATGATTGGCTTCCGAAGTTAAAAGAATAACTTCCAAAGTATCAGAAATTTTCAAAGATCTAAGGAAAGTCTTCAAAAAGAAATTTTCATCCAAATTAAACATGAGCTTATGAAAGTGATGAACTAGACAACTTAGGACTCACATATTTTAAGAAATAATAAGAATTAGTTATAAGAAAAGCTTATTCAAAGTTGGTCATCACAATAGCTGATATTAGATATTTAAATATCTATTCATCAAAAGCCTTTGTAAACACATCAACGTATTGTTCATCTGTGTGAACTTTGACTAGTTTAATTAATCCTTTTTCGTAGTTATCTCTTACTAAAACATACCTATTATTGTTGTGCTTTGTCCTTGAGTGCTGCACAGGATTTTCTGTGATTGAGATAGTATTGTTGTTGTCTATATGAATCGGAGTCTCCGTGAAGTTTAACCCATAGTCAAGCATCTAATTCTGAATCCAAAGCACTTGAGCACATCAGCTTACAGCAGCAATATATTGAGCTTTAGGAGTTAATAAAGCGACTTTGGATTGTTTCTTACATTGCCATGAGACAACCCTTCCACCAAGAAACTAACATCCCCCAGATGTAGACATTGCAATCATGTTGCAACCAACATAATCACTATTTGTATAAGCATACATATTGAAGTCAGAATTCTTAGGATACCACAGACAAGTGTTGAAGCACCTTTGAGGTATCTTAGAATCCTTTTGACAGTGATTAGGTGAGACATCTTAGGGTTGGCTTGATATCTTGCGGAAATACATGTGGCAAACATGATATCAGGCCTGCTAGCTGTAATATACATAAGAGACCCAATTATAGCGCTGTATAGGTGTTTATCTACACACTCCCCCTCAGGATCAGGCCCAAGGGACTGGTTTCTAGCTATGGGTGTCTTAGAAATCTTACAATGAGTCATGTTGAATCATTTGAGTATGTCTTGAACATACTTTGACTGACTAATGAAGATACCATCTTCAACTTGCTTCACATGAATTCCTAGAAAAAAATTGAGTTCCCCCATTGTACTCATTTCAAATATATCTTTCATAAACTTCTCAAAATCTTTCTAGAACTCTGGATTAGTTGATCCAAAGATGATGTCATCTACATACACTTGAACTAGCATTATTTCATTTCCTTATCCTTTGATGAAGAGAGTTCCATCTATAGTACCACTTCTGTATCCATGCTTGTAGAGATACTGAGATAAAGTCTCATACCATTTCATGGGTGCCTGATGCAGCCATAAAGAGCTTTGTCAAGCTTGTAGACATAATCAAGATGATTAGGATCTTCAAAACCAGGAGGTTGTTTGATATACACCTCTTCATCAATCGCCCCATATAAAAAAGCACACTTGATATCAAGTTGATAGAGCTTGAAGTTCTTAGATGCTGCAAATTCATAGAATATCCTAACAGCTTCTAGTCTTGCTACAGGAGCAAAGACATCAATGTAGTCAATTCTTTCCTCTTATGTGTATCCCTGAACAACTAGTCTATCTTTGTTCTTGATGACAATCCCTCTATCATCTTTCTTGTTTCTAAACACTCATTAGGTTCCTATAGTAGGCTTCCCATGAGGAAGAGGACAAAGGTTCCAAACCTTCTGCCTTTTGAATTGAACATGCTCCTCTTGCATGGCTTCAACCCAACTTCTATCCTTTAGAGCCTCATCAATTTTATTTGGCTTTATCTGAGATAAGAAGCAAGAGTGAAGACACATATTTGGTTCATGTGTTTATCCTCTTATTCTTACCCCTACGTCAACATCTCCAGTGATGTTTGTGGTCGGGTGAGACTTGTTGATCCTTAGTTGAGGAATAATAGCAACTTGTTGAGAGAGATCTAAGTTTAAGAAATTTTGATCTGGAATTGATGTTTCTCCCACCACATCAACACACTTATCAAGAGAGACTTGATCCAATGAGCGTGTGACATCATTGATGTTGTCGTCAATGGAGTGGTTATCAGCATCAAGAAATTCCTGATCACTTACACCATCACCATCATGTTCTCGTGCATTTGTAGTGTCATTATCTGGTTTTTGAGCCTCTGACTGGAATTTGGAGGCATTTCAGATGTACCAGCTAAATTTGTCACTGTGGTGCATTAGAAAGCTCATTTGCAGAAGTAGTTACAACTGGAGCTGAAGATGTGTGGCTTGAAGGACTTCTAAGCTCAAATCTTAGGCGAGGATCACCTGTGGGTAAGATATCTGTAGATTTTGAAACATTCTCACAAGATTTTTTAAAATAGTTTCTAACTAGATCAAGATCAAACAGCTAATTTTGGATGGTATGATGAATGTTAATATTGGTGCGTAACCTAGCCTTTGGCCTTGTGTTGTTTCGATGATTACAATGGTTGTATTTATTTATTCATTGGGGTTGTATATTTATTTATTTGTGCTTTGTTTAAAATGTATTTTATTTATTATGGGTTGTAATAAATAGATTAGGTGCATTTTCATTTTACTAGATATCTTGCATTAGGACTTTATATCATGTAATATGAAGACGTATGCATTGGAAGCACAAAGGAGAAACATGGAGCATTTTGGATGCGGTTTCAAGTGGGAGGCTTTTGGAAGCTTTCTATGGGTTTTTGTTGTAACCCTTAGGAATGCCTATGGACCACACTTTTGATGGCAAACAAGTATGGACCACTTAAGATGCTATGGTTATGCACATATGCTATGTTGTTTTGTTTATATTATTGTGGTTGATAGCATGTATGTGATATTGCTTTAACAAACCTTTCTATGAACTTAACAATCTAATTAAATGGTTCTTAGTCATTAAAAGGTAATAAAAGGTTATTAAAATGACTTAATGATTCAAGATTAAAATGGGTTTTAATCAAAGGACCATAGGGTCTCTTGTATTTGAAAGGATGCAAATACAAGTACATAGAGTTATCTAAAACTTTAAATATGAAATCTCTAGTATTTTAAAACGAGATCAACACCGTCCTTTTACACAACACTTGAGTCACTTAGGAAATCTTAGTGGGATAAAGGTCACCTAACCATTTTGAGGAAACTTGTGATTTGAGGTGAGCATGCCTTATTTGTGGGATAAAGGTCACCTAACCACTTATTTTGGCAAACTCACACATTGGTGTAAGTAGGGTATCTTGATTTGCAAACCATGTCAAATGGATCACCTATGATGTGGTTTCCAATTGGTGTTGATGGGATTAACATGCCGACTTTACATATGATGTTTCAAGTCGATCCCATATCTCTAGAAGTTACAAATGGTTGCAATCGTCAATCATTGACCACCTTATTAATTTAAATCGTGGGATAAAGGTCACCTAACCACAATTTAAAATGTAATGTTGGATTCTAGATTTTAATATAAAATGTCCATAAAAGGTATTTATCATTAAAATAACAATATCGAAAATACTAAAATTGATATTTGTTAAAATTTTGTAGATGGCCTCCAATAACCATGAGAACAATGAAAATTCATCCGCGTCCACCCAACCATTATGAGCGATTCTCCAAAAGGAACGTCTAAATATAACAATTTCATTGATTGGTATCGAAACTTGAGAATCGTTCTCAAGCAAGAGAGACGATCATATATTTTAGACGACCCTATCCCCGATCAACCTTCTGAGGATGATGAGGAGGCCTATAACGATTGGCTGAAGTACACTGAGGACTCCGTCCAAGTGTCTTGTCTCATGCTAGCGAGCATGACTCTGGATCTCCAAAAGGAGTATGAACATCACGGAGCTTATGACATGATAACCTAGCTAAAGGAAACGTTCCAACAACAAGCGAGGGTTGAGCACTTCGAAACAGTTCGAGCACTCCATGCATGTCGTATGGATGATAACCAATCGGTTTCATCTTATGTACTTAAGATGAAAAGCCACATTGACCGCCTCGAAAGGCTTAACTGTCCAGTCTCGAAAGAATTGGCCACGGATTTGATCCTCAATGACCTTACTAAGAAGTTCGAGACATTCGTGTTGAACTATAACATCAATGCTTGGGACAAAAGCATTGGTGAGCTTCACTCAATGCTCTAAACGGCTGAGGCGGCCATGGGTAAAAGGGTTTTACCCGTTCTCACCATCAATGAAGGTGGGAACAAGAAAAGGCATTATCCCACACCCAAGGCAAAGGTTGCCAAGGGCAATGGACCTGTATGGGGAAAAGGGAAATGGGTGGTAAGGGTGCCACTCAAACCATAAGAGAAGAAGCTAAAGGTTGCTTCCAATGACCCATGCTTCAAGTGTGGGGAGATTGGACATTGGGCAAGAAATTGTCCCGTCCATCTCCAAGAGTTGAAAGCAAAGAGGGATGCTGGGCAAACCTCATGTACAATATACATGATCCATATTGATTTAAACATGACATCCTCTAACACATGGGTATTAGATACCGGATGTGGAACTCACATTTGCATTTTGTTGCACGGGTTCAAAAGAAACAGTAACTTCAACAAAGGGGATGTTAGCCTCTACATGGGCAATGGGGCTAAAGTTCAAGTTGAAGCCCATGGTGACTACATATTGGAACCTCCAAATGGTTTGGATGTAATTTTGAACAATATTTTGTATGCTCCTAGTTTAACTAGGAATATTATTTCTGTAGCCCTATTAAAACGATTTGGATATGTATTATCATTTGTTGAAAAAGATATTCATGTTTCTTTTAATGATATGTTCTACTTTAAAGCTATTCCCATTAATGGTATTTATGAATTGGTTCATGAAAATAATTTAAATAGTTCATTGTACCAAACTAGCACCAAGAAACTCAAGTTGGATTTGAGTGATACCTATCTTTGGCATTGTCGTCTTGGTCATATAAACAAGAAAAGAATTCAAACACTACAAAAGAATGGTCTTTTAAAAACAAGTAAATGTGATTCATTTGATGTGTGTGAGTCTTGTTTACAAGGTAAAATGACTAAGGCACCTTTAGTGGACTAACGAAAGGGTAAAAGATTTGTTAGGAATCATACATTCGGATGTATGTGGTCCTTTTAAGCCAATGACTAGGAATGGTGAAAGTTCCTCATTACCTTTACCGACGATTATAGTCGCTATGGGTATGTGTACCTGTTAAGACACAAAGATGAAGGTTTTGAAATGTTCAAGATCTTTCAAAATGAAGTACAAAATCAACTCAACAAGTCGATTAAAGTTCTCCGCACCGACAGAGGAGGTGAATACTAAGTGATGCTTTTCAAGATCATCTTAGGAGTTGTGGGATTGTCTCACAACTCACTCCACCCGGAACACCACAACATAATGGTGTGTCTGAGAGGAGGAATCGAACCTTATTTGGATATGGTCCGATCTATGATGGCTAGAAGGACATTACCTCTATCATTTTGGGGTTTCTCTTTGCTCTCCACGGCCCGTATTCTAAATATGGCCCCAACCAAAAAGGTGGAAAGGACACCCTTTGAAATATGGCATGGAAGAGTTCCATCCCTATCATATTTAAGGGTCTGGGGTGTGAATCTTATGTTAAGACTCCCAGCCCAAACAAATTGGAACTCCGATCCACCAAGTGCATCTTTGTTGGATATCCTAGAGATTCTATGGGATATTATTTCTATGATCCACTAGAACAAAAGGTGTTTGTTGCCAGAAAGGGTGAGTTCTTAGAAGCAGAATTCCTTATGGAAGGAACTAGCAGTAGAACAGTGGATCTTGAGGAGGATCAAGAACCACAACCTGATGCACGTTTGGTTTAAACTAGCTCTCAACATGAGTTTGTAGAAGATGATCAAGTGGTTGATCAATACACACAAAACATTCGTAGAAGTTGTAGAACTTCTAATCTACCTGAAAGATACAGATTTTTCATGGATGGATGCTATGTGGTAGATTCAGATGAACCAACCACATACCATGATGCAGTGTCCAATTCGGATTGTGACAAATGGCTCGAGACCATGAGCATTGAGATGCAATCCATGCATGTCAATCAAGTATGGGACTTGGTTGTACCACCTGTTAACTCCAAAGTAGTTGGAAGCAAGTGGGTTTTCAAAAAGAAAACCGATATGCATGGAAACTTGGAAACTTATAAGGCTAGACTTGTAGCAAAGGGTTTCACTCAAACTCGAGGGGTTGATTATGATGAAACTTTCTCACCTGTTGAGATGCTAAAGTCTATAAGGATATTGTTTGCCATAGCTGTGCATTATGATTATGAGATTTGGCAAATGGATGTCAAAACCGCTTTCCTAAATGGATATCTTGGGGAAGATGTCTATATGGTTTAGCCTGAAGGTTTTGTCGATCCAAAACATCCTGATAAAGTATGCAAGTTAAAGAAATCAATCTATGGATTGAAACAAGCATCAAGAAGTTGGAATCACCATTTTGACGAAGAAATAACTAAATTCGGATTCATCAAGAACGCTGACGAAGCTTGTGTATATAAGAAAGCTAGTGGGAGCATCATCACTTTCCTAGTATTGTATGTTGATGAGATACTACTATTTGGAAATGACATTCCAACCTTGGAAGGTGTAAATACCTGGCTTGGAAGTTGTTTTTCCATCAAGGATCATGTGAGGCCACTATATTCTGGGAATAAAGATCTATAGGGATAGATCAAGGCGGTTGATTGGATTAAATCAGAGTGCATACATTGTTAAAATCTTGAAAAGGTTCAAGATGGAGAACTCTAAGAAAGGTACGGTACGTATTCAAAGAGGAACGATATTGAGTACGACTCAATGTCCTAGCTAAAAGGATGAGCAAGATAAAATGAAGGCAATCCCATACGTATCTGCTATTGGATCCATCATGTATGCAATGATGTGCACTCGACCGGACGTGTCATGCGCCTTAAGCATGACAAGCCGATACCAGCAAAATCCTGGAAACAGTCATTGGATGGCTTTTAAGAACATACTTAAGTACCTAATCTATGGATCTGGTGATAAGGAACTCATTGTAAAAGGTTACACGGATGCGAGTTTCCAAACCGGTCGTGATGATTCACGGTCACAATCGGGATATATTTTATTCTGAATGGAGGAGCGGTCTCTTGGAAGAGCTCCAAATAGGATATGGTGGCTCTATCAAGTTCAGAATCAGAATACGTTGCCGCCTAATTGGCAGCTCAAGAAGCTGCATGGTTGAGGAAATTCATTGCCTATCTAGGGGTTGTCCTTCCATTCAGGACCCCCTAGAGATCTTTTGTGATAACGAGGGTGCGATTGCCCAAATCAAGGAACCTCTTGCTCATCAAAAGACTAGGCACATTGAGCGGAGATTCAACTACATACGAGATGAAGTTGAAAAAGGAAAGATATGTATTCGTAAAGTTCACACGGATCAAAACATTTGAGATCCTCTCACGAAGCTCCTTGAAAACGCAAAGCATGAATGTCATACTTGTGCCATGGGACTTCGATATTCTAGTGATTGGATTTGATCTGTAACTTTGTATTTGGATATTTAGAACCTTTTATTATTTGAATAAAATTATTTGGTTATAATGTTTCAATTAATATTCCAATTAACATGTTTAATCCATGAGTAAATTGTTTACTCTAAATGTCCGTAGTCGTTCCGACTTGTGGGAACAAGTGTGAGGGTAAGATTATTATGAACTTGGATTTGTTGATATTCATAAGGATGAATATAGAGCAATGGGTTGCTACCAAGGTTATAGATATTTGTGGGATACAAATATTGGACTAACCCGCAACTCAAATTTTACTACATGGAATCTTATTGATTGATCATAAGTAAATTTGAGTAAAGGCGAATATCATTTGGTATCCTCAGACCTGAGATACATATTGGGTGTTTATATTCACCAAGTTTCATACCTTAATCTGGTTATCCACTGTTCTGAAATAATGGACAGTACACGGGACTATGTTCAGATGTGACACAAGGTGATTGTGAGAAACGTATGTAGTCAAGATGGGATTTGTTCCTCTTATTCGTTGAGAGATAGATGTCTAAGGCCTGGATAAGTTAAATCAACAAGGAATGATCACTTTGTGTCCTTGGATCTAACATGACATCTGTAACAAAAGGATAGATGATTAGTTCACCTAAATCATTTCAAGTAGGATACTTGAATGGGATGATGTTATTGAATGGCTATAAGTCATGCGTATTAAGGGTAGTAAACTGTTGGTAGGCGGTATTTACTACTTGCATCAATCTTCTATGAATCTTGTGCAAGTGGGAGATTGTTGGATTCTGTATGCCCAAGACACATACAACATTGATGCGGTTAGTATATCATGATCCAAGTCGGGTTATACCCAATAACAAGCTTTGCAATCACCGACAATTATTCAATTAATGATATGATCGTGCAATTAAATAATAACACGAAATTTAGAAAATGGGTTTTCTAAATAAGTTGCATATGAGATTGAACAATTTATATGGATATTTTGTTTATAGATATTGTTTGTAATGTTATTTAAGTTATTTAAATAACATCAAATAATAAGTTAGTGTGTATGATTTATTCAAATAAAAGGTTAATTGTTTGAACAACTTTATAAATGACTTGTTAATGTGTTATATTTTGGTTTTACTTTTAGGGGGAAAACTAAAAACAAATAAGAGGTTTCGGCCACCCCTTTATGGGAGAGCCTCCTCTTGGTTTTGTTGAGTGTTCTTGAAAATATACACAGATTAGACACACATTCACTCCATTCCTTCTTGTAGGATTCTGTGTGCCCAAGACACTTAGAATATTGATGTTGTTAGTACGTTATGATCCAAGTCGGGTTATACCCAATAACAAGCTTAGCAAACACCAATAAAATTTAATTGATGATATGATCATGCAATTAAATATTAACACCAATTTAGAAAATGGGTTTTCTAAATTAGATGCATATGAGATAGAACAACTTATTAGGATATTTGTTAAAATATTATTATTTGAAATGTTGTTTAACTTAGTTAAATAATATCAAATAGTAAATTGGGTGTATGAGTTATACAATTAAATGTTAATTGTATAACTTATTTGTTTTACTAGTTAATATTAGAGATGATAAAATTTTGAGGGGGAAACCCTCAATATTTCAAAAATTGGCCAGCTCCCCTCTCTAAGATGATTGGACCAATTTTCTTCTTGAAACTCTCTACCATTAACTAGGAAAACACACACCAATTCAGCTGATTATTATCACATGCAAAACTTGAAAACTCTCTCTCTTTTCCTCTCAAAACTCACGAAAATAGCAGCTGGGAAGAAGGGAGTTTTAGTTTCATTTTGGTGGTGTTCTTCCTAACAAGAAGGTGTCTTGCAAAGAGCTTGGGGTATACAAGCTTGAGAGCTCCTATTCTTGGAGCTTTGGTCGATTTTCAGCATCATTCCTCTCCTCATTTCTCTCGATTTTTCAGCTGTTGGTGAAGCTTACCTTTTGGTTGTTTTGGTGTCCAAAACCAAGCAACTAAGATGCCTACTTAGAGCCTTGTGGGAGTGTGCTCTTGAGGACTTCTAAGCTTGAAGTTTTGGCCATGTTTCAGCCTCCAATCTTCATTCTTGGTCGACTTTTCAGCTGGAGAAAGGTAGTTAATCACAGCTTTATGTAGCTGTGATTTTATGTACACTTTCATTATGTTCATAGCTTGTTTATTCACATATTATGATCCTTTGATTTTGGGTTTGTTTTAAAACATATGTATGTCAAAAGGAACACGTTTTTTCAGCTTATAAACTTGGTTATAATGCTAAACTTCCGCTGTGTTTTTCACAAAGTTTAAAGGGCTAAACTAGATTTTGTGTTCTTGCAAACCTGTCACTTCTCTCTCCCACATGTAAAACCACAACAAAAGAAAAGGGTTTTCTTGTTCTTGTTGAAGGATCCTCGGCTGAAACGAGTTCGAGAAGTGTTATCTTTCGTTTTGGTGTTCAATCCTAGCATCAAAGGCGTTTTGTGTTAGAGCTTGGGGTATACAATCTTGAGGGGTCCTTTCCTTGGAGCCTTGGCCGATTTTAAGCATCCCACATCTCTCTCTTGATCGATTTTATGCTGCTGAAATGTAGTTATTCACAGCTCTATGTAGCTGTGATTTTATGTACATCTACATATGTTTCATAGCTTGCTCATTCACATATAATGATCCTTTGATTTTGGGTTTGTTACAATATATATATTGTCACCATAAGAACATGAAGTTTCAGTTATATAATCATGTTTCTAAACATATTTCCGCTGCATTTTTCTGAAAGTTTAAGAGGTTAAACTTGGTTTTATCTTCTAACAAACCCTTCACAGAGTTCATAAGGAGTCTTGCCATGAGTTTTTACCACTAAAACTCTGTTTTGCACATAGCAGGTAGTGTTTACTGCCTCTGCCCAGAAGGTGATGGGCAGTTTAGAATCAGACAACATGGTTCTTGCAGCTTCAATTAGTGTCCTGTTTCTCCCCTCAACAACACCATTATGTTGAGGAGTCCTTGGAGCATTATATTGTCTTGTAATACCCTTTTCATCAGAAAATGTATTAATGATTTGGTTCTTGAATTCACTTCCCACATCACATCTTATTGTTTTGACCGTGTGATCACATTGATTATCAATATTTTAGATGAAATTCTTCAGAATCGCAGGAGTCTCATCCTTAGATCTAAGGAAAAAGACCCAAGTGAATCTCGTAAAGTGATATATGATTACTAAACAATAAGCCTAGACTCATTACACTAGTGGGGCCAAAGAGTTCCATATGTAATAAGTGTAGGGGTGTAGTGATGGAGTTTCTTTCCTTAAGCTTATGAGATACCTTATGTTGCTTCCCTTTCAGGCACACAACACAATGATCATCACTTGTAAACTCTTTCTTTGGCATTCCAGTTACCAAATCATTCTTAATAAGTTTATTCATGTTCTTAATGTTTACATGGAACATTCTTTTTTGCCATAAGAAAGACTCGTCACTATTTGCTCTAGAGAGAAAGCATGAAAGTTCTCTAGAGGGAGATGTCTCTTGCAATTCTATTTTGTACATGTTCCCTTTCCTAAGGGCTCTAAGCAGGATATGCTAATGAGGAATGACCACCCCGGTCTTGAGAATAATGCAATCATGCTTAGTAAAGAGCATGTTATGACTGTGATCACAAAATTAGGATACATTCAGAAGACTGTACCCAAGCTCCTTGACAAAGTTTAGCTTTTCAATATTGAGCTTACCATTTGTGACCTTGCCCCTTCCAGATATGTAACCACCCTCATCTCCCTCAAAAGCAACTAGCCCTCCATCAATCCTTTCAAAGTTCTAGAGTAGTGACCTACTACGTGTCATGTGCCTGGAACAACCACTATCAATGATCCAGATATTCTTGTTTGTCTTGAGTTATTCCTGCATAAAGAGAATGATTAGTTACATTTGAAAACCAAAGCCTTATTGGTCTTGGGCTCATTTAAATAAGTAGAAGGTAATGCAATAATAATAGATCCTATAGTTATGCTTTGAGGATCTTGTGCTGTTGTTGATGAGGAACATTCCGTCACTTGGTATTTCTTTGACTTCCACACCACCTTTGGAAGTTTGGACTTGACCTTCAACACTTCAGAAGCTTTTGAGACTTCAGAAATTTTGATGACTGAACCTTCAGAATATTTTTCATACACTGCAGCAGACTTCAGTGCTTCGGAAGTATTCCTTTCTTCCGAGACCAAATTTTCTTCCGTAGGCAATTTTCCACTTTCCTTCATCTTTGATTTAGAGCTTTCGAAGGAAACTAATTTTCCTTCCGAAGCTGAAATTTTCTTGGAGCTCTTGGAAGTCTTTTTCTTGGTCATGTAGAAAATACATCTTGGATTGTATGGACAATCCTTAGCAAGGTGAGAAATACTTTCGCACATAACACATTTTATTTTCTTCTTCCCAGGAGCCTTCTTCTGAGAACAAGACTGACCTTGATCACATCCCTTCTCTACCTTCATCCTTGCACATGCTTGAATAGTCCTTTTGGGCTGAGAACTGTTCTTAGAGGTGGATGGTCCAGGCTGTGTAGCAATGGTACACAACAGATCAGTCTTCTTCAAGGTGTAGAGAAGATTTGAACATTACAGATACATCATATTCCTTGTTTATGAGATTTAATGTATATGTCTTTCATGTCTTACACATATGTAATGAATTGATTCAATGATATATAATATGTGGTTGTTGCTTATTAATGTTTATCTATTTCATATTATTATTGTGTTGAATATAATTCGTATGTATGAACTTATTATATAGGTTTGAAGTTATTGTACATAGTTCATAGTCAATAATGATTAAGAAATGTGTTCAACCTAGTTGAATGAGTCTTCATGCGAATGGACCATAATAATGGACCATAGGCATGAATACATCATGCTTATGGACCAGTCGCATGACTGAACCATCAGACTGGATCAGTCGTACGAATGAGACATAAGATTGAAACTGAACCATGCTACTGGTTCAGTCGTACGAATTGAAACTACGAACCTATAAATACCACTAAATCGTGGAAAAACTAAATAATTAAGAAGAATTCAAAACAATTCGATATACATAAACCCTAGCCTTCCAAAGCACAAAATCCAACTTCATAGTTTGTTCTTGATGGATTCATACTCATTCTTAACGTATAGTTTATTCTAATATCGATCAGGTTAGCTTTCTCACTGATTGGATCACCAATCAAATAGGATTCCACACTATTTGATCTGGTTTCACGCATTATTTGGTATTCTGTACGTACACGGTTCTAACAAGTGATATAAGAGCTTTGGCTCTTGATTTTGCGTGTGATTTGATTAGTTTTTGTGTTAAGCTTAACGTTTTTATTTAAAAGAGTCATTCTTTTGAGTCAAAAAGTGTTTTCAATGTTTTTTGGCTTTAAATTTTTTGATTTTTCACTATACAGCAGATTAGGGTTCTTGGGAAAATTGTGTTTTTTATGTCAAAGTGTCAAAATCTTTGATTATGCCAAAACAGCAGCCTTCAGTTGCACAATAGCTCATTCGTACGATTGAACTCTTTCACACACTCCATTCGCATGACTGAACCCAGTCGCACTCTCCATTCGCATGGCTGAACTCAGTCGCACTTTTCATTCGCACGACTAACTCAGTCCACACGACTCAGTTCAGTCGCAAGCTCAATCGCACAACTGAACTCAGCCATAGGCTCAATCGCACGACTGAAATCAGTCGTACGGTTCAATCGCACAATTGAACCAGATTGATCTAAAACAGCTTAAGTTTCAACTATCTTCTGTAATGCATAAAATTAAAGTATGTCTCTTGTGTTGCAGCAACATGGCTTATAGGTGGACTATGAGCACTAAGCACAACATATGTACTCACGTTCATCCTTTGTCCACGAATGCTTCTGACTTCATAGGGATCATAGTCTTTGTGCACAAATCAAGAATCTTCAAGGCTGTCTCTGTCCCCTGCACACCGTACAGATCGATTCAGCAGGCCTTCTGGGAATGTGCTAGGGTAGATAGGTCCGTTGAGCCACACCGTATACAGAACTCCATTTTTGGTCAAGAGATTGAGATCACTGATGCTGATCTGAGGCGGGTCTTAGAGCTGGGTGAGGACAAAGCCTACCCAACTAAGCTACATCCCTTGACTGTCCGGATATGATTCTAGAGGATCAAGTACGCTCGTGACTTAAATGCCGACATACTGAACAAGAGTAACATGTGCCCTCAATTCAATTATTTGGCATATGTGATCCTGAAGTGCACAGCCTCCAGGCGTGTAGAATTTGACGAGTTGTCTCACCAAATCCAAAATGCATATGTTGCATTGGTACTGAACCATCCGTTCAGTTTTTCCCTCAAGATATTCTCCTATCTGATCGAGAATCTTGAGGCTAAAGGGAAGGAAGGGTTCTGCATGTACCCTAGATTTGTACAGATGATCATTGATCAGAAGCTTTCTTCCCTGCTGAAAGAGAGAGATGATACGGTGGTGCTTGAGGTGATGGATGATACACCTTAGGCAGGATGAGAGTATATAGGGGGAAGTAGGTGAAGCCCCCTATGAGGTGACTGTTTGGGCACTTGGCCAGGGATGATTACGGGGCTCCTGCTCGCAAGAAATGGCATCACGATAACAGTGATTCAGATACTCAGCCCTTTGTAATTGCCACATCCAATGACGATGACGAGGATGATGACCAAGATGACGCTCAAGGTGGGGAAGATGCAGGTCCCAGTACTTCACCGGACACTAATACTTCTTTTATATCTTCACCACCACCACCTACTACTTCTTCGGCTCCAGGTGGATCTGAGCAGGCTGTTATCCATCCTGATTTTCTGATAGAGGAAGAAGAGGAGGCAGATGATGAGCCTCTGGTATGGACGATTCGGAGCTGGGTCGTGGCTAGTGGAGAGGATCAAGTACACTGGTGGTTGAGTCTAGGGGTGATGCTACTATTGCCATAGATCATTCATACACCCCTGACCAGCCAAGCAGCCAAGGGGGAGCGCCTGTGACAAAGGGCTCCACGAAGAAGAGGATGGCCCAACCTTACATGACGAAGAGCAAAAGGCTGAGAATTATGTTGATCACTTCTTCAAACACCACTACCACGACAGCCACCACCATTACCACCACTCCAGCCACCACCACTACATCCACCACCACTACATCCACCACCACTCCCACATCCACTATCACTCTATCCACCACGACTACCACAACCATTCCTCCACATCCCACTCACATTACATCTACCATATTCACCAGATCCACTACAGCTACCACCAGCCACAAGGCAGGTCCCTCCACCCACTCTACATTCACCGTTGGACCCACTCTATGCCACATCAGGTTAGAGGAACAAGTGGCCAACCTCAACAGCATTGTGCTAAGGTTGTTTGCCACTGATGAGTTGAGGGCTTCTCAGCTAAATAAGATGATGGAGGTGAGTGCTGCATAGGCTAAGCAGATCATATAGCTAAGCGAAAAGAGTGCTGTGTACGAGAGGGCTTTATGCCGAGCCCACCATGCGCTTACTAGTTAAAATGAGATGGTGATGGTGCGGCAAAGAGGATTGATGAGCTTGAGAAGAAGAATAAGAGGATACTCCTAAAGCTGAAAGGATCAAAGTCTGAGCCATTGAAGATCAAAGATGGTGATGATGATGATGATAAGGATGATGATGATGGTGAGACGGATGAAAACGATAGTGAGGAGGATGTTGGAGAAGGTAGAACTAGCGGGAAAGATAGAGAGGACGAGGATGACCAGGAAGGTGATGCTGTTGCATCAGTCTCTCCTCAAGCTCAAGAGAGTCGGACCAAACGAATCCAAGATCAAGAAGCCTCGTCCTCAGCCCCTCCAACAGAAGAACAAAAGGATAAAGAAAAAAAGTAATGATTGTTGTTTTTGTATTTAATACTTTTGTACTTGAATTATATATTACATTAATGTAATTATTGATCATTTATGTGTGTTTATGTCTTAATGTTTCATATAATGACTTATGTGTGATATGCTTAATGTTTAATCAAACAGATGAAGCTCAGCAGACAGATGAATTTGATGTCCAACCCCTTCAGCAGGTCAAGACTCAATTAACCATGATTCTTGAGTTGCAAGGGATAGTTAAAAGGCCTGTGAGCTACACTCCAGAGGAGGGACAGATCATACACGACCTAACGGATGAACAGCTAGCTAAAATATTCATGCTGAATCGGATGAACTGGTCAAAGATGCTCCTACAGTTGATGTGGTAGGTGACGACAAGCTTAACGATGTAGACAAAATCGAGATAGAGGATGTCACTGCTAATCATTATCCATAGTACAGTCATCTACACGGACATGTAATCCCCAATTTAGGTGAGGCCTTCGATAGTGGTACTTTTGAGAAGCTAGATGAAGTTGAAAAATAAAAGGAGAAAGAAGAAAGAACTACCCAAGCTACAGACGAAAACATTGACATCAAGAAAGCTGAATGGGCAACTTGTTTTGCTTAGATGAAAGACCAACACATGCCCCAAAAGCATAATGCCTACACAAAGCCTTATAAAGTCAAACGTCATCAAAAAGTGTCTGGAAAGATCATAGCGTGGGCGTATTTTGAAGATTTGGACGTGTATGCTATTAAGAGAGACAAATGGATTGAGTACTTCATATATCCTCATGATCTGAAGACTATTCCTAGTTTTGAGCTAGTTTATGAGAAATTGTAAGAACATGTAAAGAATGTTAGACAATAGAGTAAACTAGGGCAAAGAGGGAGTTTGTAGATACATCACCTTCATAGTTTATGAGATTTAATGTTAAAGTCTTTCATGTCTTACACATATGTAATGAATTGACTTAATGATATAAAAAATGTGGTTGTTGCTTATTAATGTCTTTCTATTTCATATTATTATTTGGTTGAATATAATTCATATGTATAAACTTATTATATAGGTTTGAAGTTATTGTACATAGTTCTTAGTCAATAATGATTGAGAAATGTGTTCAACCTAGTGGAATGAATCTTCATGTGAATGGGCAGTACTAATGGACCCTGCGCATGAATACACATGCTTACGGACCAGTCACATGACTGAACCAAGAGACTGGATTAGTCGTACGAATGAGACATAAGATTGACTCAGTCGCACGACTGAAGCTTTAGTCGTGCGTTTGACTCAATCGCATGATTCAGTAGCACGACTAAACCATGCTAATGGTTCAGTCGTATGAATTAAAACTACAAACCTATAGATACCACTTAATTTGGGGGAAAAAATAAATAATTAAGAGGAATTCAGAACAATTCGATAGACTTCAACCCTAGCCGTCCAGAGAACAAAATCCAACTTCATAGTTCGCTCTTGATAAATTCCTACTCATTCTTAATGAATAGTTTATTGTAATATCTATCAGGTTAACGTTCTCACTGATTGGATCGCCAATCAAATAGGATTCCGCACTATGTTGATACATATGTACCTAGATTCTGATCTAAATGTAATATGTCTTTATTATCTTACACTTAATTAATCGTTGGGTACTTAATGAAATACAGTATGTTTGTTTGTGTTTATAATGTTTAATATTTCATTAATGAGTTGTATAACCCATATTGATCTGATTATATTGGTTTGTGATTGTTTGAATTGTTATGCATAATGTTATAATATTGAATACATTCAAACTTGGTGAAGTAAAGTTTTCATGCGTCCGACTGGAGCATGCGCCCCAATAGTGGTCATGCATCCCAATGGCCATGCGACTGAGTGTCCATATGCCTAAAGAGTCCATACGCCTGAACAACTTCATGCGACTGACTCAATCGCACGACTGAACACTCAGTCGTACGAATTGATCAACCGCATGGCTCAGTCATACGAATGAACCATGGTAATGGTTCAGTCGCCCGACTGAGCAACCCTAACCTATAAATACCACCTAATTCATGGAAAAAGAAAAGGATTGAATTCACTTCGACTCCAATCGTACCCTAGCCGTCCAGAAGCCTCTCAGTTCGTACTCCAAATTCATAGAACGTTGTAGATCGATTCCTAATCGATTATTGATGTTAGATTCAATACGTTATTGTTTCTACGTGCGTTCTCACTGATTGGATCGCTAATCAAATAGGATTCCACACTATATGGTTTGGTTTAACACGTTAATTACTTGGTATTTCATTCAAATACCAGGTCCTAACAAGTGGTTTCAGAGCCTAGGCTCTTGATTACGTGTTGATTCAATAGTTTTAATACAAAAATTGTGTTTTTGCATCAAAAATGCAATCTTTTTGTGTCTAACGGAGTCTTAGACGTTTCCTTATCGAAATGTTGAGTTTTTCCGGCGTACGACTATTAGGGTTTGATAAAATTAGAGTTTTTACGGACAAATCAAGTTAAATCTACGAATTATCAAACTTCAGCAAGTTCTATCGCACGATTAGACCAATCGCACGACTGTGTTCATTCGCACTCTCCAACCGCACGATTGGACTCATTCGTACCTTCAATCGTACAACTGATAACTTCATTCGGACTGTTCAATCACATTTGTTCATTCGGGCGACTGACTCATTCGCATTTGTTCAGTCGCACAATTGAACCATCCGCATTGTTCAATCGCATGAATAAGTTCAATCGCATACCTTCAGTGGCATACATTAGCAGTTTGTTAAACAGTAAAGTTAAACCTAATGGAGGACCAGTTTTCAGCATACACAGCAAGTAGAGACACACATATTTAGAATCTACTGCTCTTGGAGAACGAAGTGGGGATTCATAATAAACCCCCAAACCTTATTACGTTAGATGACTACCCACAATGGAAGCAACGTTTCGAAATCTACTTAAATGGTGTAGATACAAATTTGTCGGAGGCCATCGAGTCGGGTTATAGCATGCCAGTAGGAGCTAACGGAGTCAAACTTACTCTAAGTGGCATGTCGGATGCTCAGAAGGTAAAACACAATGCTGAGAAGAAAGTCTATGCTTTGCTTACTCAATCTATTCCCACGGATATTTTCCATCAGTATTCGGAGTATACTCAAGCAAAGAAACTTCGGGATGCGTTAGAAAAGAGGTATGATGAAAATGCCTCTCTGAAGGCCATCAAAGCAAAATCCTTGAAGAAGGAGTTTGACAACTTCTCTTCTATGGGAAAAGAAGGCCTTGATGATGTGATCGATACATTCTACCATTTGATGAGTGAGATGCACACTCATGGAGTGGTTACATCAATGGAGGATAAGGTATCCAACTTTTCTCATGGATTACCATAAAATGGGCTTCGTTTGTCTCAAATCTCAAACTGAATGGAAAGCTCTCGAAGTTAGATTTAAATGACTTCATTCTGAAACAGAGAGAAGAGGAGCTTAGGATGAAGTATCGAGCCCAATAGGCTAACTACGATCAGAATCCTGCACTCTACAATGCTACTCCTTTGGTCAAGACATCAGGAGCGCCATTGCAAACCGCCTTTATCTCAACCGCAACAGTTCCAGCACAACTCTCAACTTCAGGATCCAAAACGTCAAGGTCGTGTAGCACCCAATATATGATACCTGAAGCTAATGCAGCAACGCTCAAAACCCACAACTTCTAGAATTTGACTGTGGAGGTGGCCAGAGAACATATGGACCTCTTAGCTGTGGTGGTTCAATCCTACGATGGATTAGTTACTAGAAAGATAGAAAACTGCTACCTGGCAGATGATGATTATGAGTAGGTGGATGAGATGGAGTTAGATCGTATGGACATAATGTGGGCCCTGGCAAGTGTTGTCCAATGATCTAAAAAGTTTTTCAAAAAGACCGGACAGAACTTGGTTGCCACTAAAGACACAAACTTTGGGTTCGACAAGTCAAAGGTTACATGTTTAAACTGCTATGAGAACGGACACTTCAAGAGGGAGTGTGTAAAACCAAAGAAGACGGGTAATGGCAATCCATTCTCGTCTTTTAATCGTTAGGACAAGGCCAGATCTAGTAGTTCTACCTCATCCAGTAAGGACCCAAAAGCCTTAACTGCTAACGAGGATGAAGCACAGGACTAGAGCATTCGGTTCGTGTCACGAGGAGAGTCCAATATAGCTAGTGTGGAGGATATTGATGACGATTCTACAAGTGAGGGAGGTATATTAGTAGAGCTGACGATGTCAAATTCTGAAGACACTGCAAATGTGGTCAACCACCTGCCTGAAGAAGAAAAGTTTGCTTCATCATCTAAATCACCAGAACCAGAGACAACCGAACCTGCACTCATGGCTGATTCCTCTTCAACATCTCAGGTAAGTACTATTGACCAACTGTTTAATAATCACGCTTGCTTAGAATATAACAAATTCAGAGAAAGTATAGATTAAAAATTTTCTAGGTTATTAGATCATAATGATAGCTTAGTAAAGGACCTGCAACTGTGCACAGAGGCAAATAGAGTGTTAAAACAAAACAAGCACAGTTACAAGGAAAAGATAGACCTATTGAATAAACAGCTTAGGGAAACTGAGGTAGTTGCTTTAACCAAGAAAATGACATTAGGTACTATCTGAACTCCCTATAGGACACTAAGAAGCAAAAAGCAATTTTAGAAGTAAAAGTCAACTCGTTAAAACAAAAACTGCATAGTTGGACAAGCTCATCACACATTGTCCAACACTTAGTGAGAGAGAGAAATAATGGGGAGGGACTGGGATACAAAGTGGTTCCACCACCATCTGAGACCTTGATGAACACCAAAAGTAAACCAATTAACAATAACCCTATAAAGGATCACGTGGTGTCCACTCCTCTTGTAAATGATCCAGATACCATAAGTAAATCAAGTGAATCCTACTCTAAATAGAAGGAGGCCACTTCAAAGGCAATAGGAAAGATGCCTTGTGTTAACCTAGAAAAAGAATTTGAAAAAGTTAGTTTAAAGTCAGGGTCAAACAAAGTCAAAGAAGAACCTAAAAAGACTATAAAACCTAATCCATCACGTGCATCACGTCACAGTCCAGGTAAACAAGAGATCAAAGATGTAAAATCAGGTAAAGCAATTAAATTTGTAAAACCAATTTATACATCTAACAAAGAAGTGTCTCAATCCATACATAATAAGGTCAACTGTGTGACATCTGTATCTCCACCAAAAAAATATAAACCATCAAATTAAAATCACATCCTGCTATAACTGTGGAGAGTATGGTCACATAGCGTCTCATTGTCCTTATTCCCAGACACCAAGGAGGAAGGTTGACCTTTCCGCAACTACAACTAGCTTTTCTAACAGGAACTCAGTGACGCCTCCAAAAAGGGGTAGTGAACCCAAAGTTTAATCCATTAGCCAGTCGTCTGTTTATCACAAACAGGCCTTACACAAATCTGGATTATGGAAAGAAAAAACCTCCTCAGTGCCTGAAAATGAGAACAAACAGAAATATGAGCAACCCTCAACCTCAATGGGTCAATGGGTTAAGTTTATGTTGTGTTATGCCTCAGGGAAACCCAAGCCAGTTAAGGCTTGGGTTCCTAACATGAACTAAGGTTTTTGATTGATTATGCAAGGTGTTCGCTATAGTGTTGAGAATAACACGTGGATTGTAGATAGTAGAGCATCCATGCACATGACAGGGAACAGAGCTCTCTTATCAAATTTCAGACAAATTAAAGGTGGGCATGTTTCATTTGTTGGAAAAAAGGTAGGTACATCACAGCCCAAGGAGAAATGGGATTGAGAAGCTTAAGTTTGATAAGGTAAAATATGTCCAACAATTACAAAATAACTTGCTTTCAGTCTCTCAAATCTGTGATAAAGGATTCAATGTAGTTTTTGACAACAAGAAGTGTTACGTTTTAAAGAAGGACTACGTGATCCCGGAGGACCAGATCCTAATGTCAGCTTCAAGATATAATGATCTTTATGTCTTAGATCTCTTAAAGGCCTCCACAACGAATCGTGAAGTCCAATGCTTCTTGTCCAAAACTATTGAGAAGGACTCCATCTCCTGGCATAGGAGAATAGGACACATAAATCCGAGAAAAATGAATCACCTGATCCAGAATGATCTTGTGAGAGGAGTAAATGTCAAAAACTTTCAACTCCCTGATTTTTGTGTTGCATGCAAAAAGGGCAAACAGGCAAAGAAATCTTATAAGGAAAAGAAAGTTCATTGTATAGAACTTCCTCTTGAGCTTCTTCACATGGATCTGTTTGGTCCAGTCAGTACAAGAAGCATCACTAGCGACTTGTATTGCTATGTAGTTACCGATGACTACTCAAGGTTCTCTTGGGTAATGTTTCTGAAATCCAAATTAGAAACATTTGAATCCTTCAAGAAATTGGTAACTACACTAGAATCCCTATACAAGCTGAAGGTACGACAGGTGCGCTGAGACAACGGAACCGAGTTTAAGAATGAGAGGATGGAGGCCCATTGCAAGGAAAAGGGAATTGTGCATCAATTTACCTTGGCTTATACCCCTCAGATGAAGGGCGTTGCTAAACGGAAGAACTGCCGCTTGATAGAGACGGCATGGACTATGCTGGCAGACTCGAAACTGCCTATCCAATTTTGGAATGAACCAGTGGCAAATGCATGTTATACCCTTAATCAAGTTTTGGTAGTAAAACCGCATGGAAAAATGTGCTACGAGTTATTATAGCGACGTAAACCTAACTTGGAATATCTCGAGCCATTTGGCGCTTCGTGCAGCCTGCTGAAGAAGACTCAAGAGAGAAAATTCAGTAAGAAGATTAATGAAGGTATCTTTCTAGGATACAACATACCAAACAAAAGAGTTTACAACAACTCAATAGGCCAAGTAGAGGTGTGGTGCAGTAATGAAGGCGGAGTTTGAAATGAGTGCCATGGGGGAGATGAAGTCCTTTCTCGGGTTATAGGTGGATCAGACACCAAATGGAATCTTCTTACATCAGATCAAGTATGTAGGGGATATTCTCAGTCGGTTTGACATAGAGAATGCTTCCACAGCTGGCACTCCACTGGCTACAAACCATGATGTAGCACCCGATGAGAATGGTGATGTGGTAGATGCCACTATGTATGGAGGGATGATTGGATCTCTCATGTATCTCACTGCCTCAAGAACTGATATCATGTATGCTACATGTTTATGCTCATGATATCACGCAAAGCCTAAGGTGAATCATCTAATTGGGGTCAAAAGGATATTTCGTGATCTGAAGGGCACACCCACACCTAGGTTGTGGTATCCTCATGATCATGACTTTGAACTTACAACGTATAGTGACTCGCATTACGACGGCTACAAGATGAACTACAAGTCTACATCTGCAGGGTGTCAGTTCTTTAGGAGAAGATTAGTAACCTGGCAGTGTAAGAAGCATACCACGCTTGCTCTGTCAACCTGTGAAGCCGAATACATTGCTGTTGCAAGCTGCTGTTCCCAAATCTTATGGATTCAACAGCAAATGCGGGGTTATGATTTGCATTTTACTTTCACTCCTATTTTTGTTGATAACTCTGCTGCGATTGCAGTCACTAAAAACCTGATCCAATATCCTAAAACCAAACACTTCAGAATCAAATATCACTTCATGCGTGATTGTTTTGAAAAGAATTTAATCGATGTGATAAATATAAACACTGATTTTTAACGCGCTGTCCTCTATACAAAGGCTTTTGACAAACCACGTTTTCTATATCTGTTAGTGGTCAATGGCGTTAAAAAGAAAAGTGAGGTCATTCCTGAAGATGACCATGTACAGTCCGATGCGTCCCGTCTAGTTTCTTTTAACTTTTAACATTTAGTGTTATTTTAGTTTGTTCTTTTGTGTTTGTTTAATTAGTTTAATTACAATTAGTGCCTTTCTTGCCCATTAAAATCCTAAAACGCAAATCCTAAGTTGTTTTAGTGTTTTAGGGGGAGAATGGTATGAAGAAAAAACGAGGGAAAAGGAGAGGCAAGCTGAAAATAAATAAGATCGTATGTGTGATACCCATTGAATGTTTGGAATATGATAATACACAGGTACAAACCATTTGGGACTTTAAAATTCAAAATTGAAAAAGATGCAAACTTCAAGTATAAATCTGTGTAGATGATAGATAAGCTAGCTACTACTAAGGTAACACAAAGAAAGTAGACCTAGAGGTTGCTAGACCACAGATAATATGTTGGTAGATTCAACACAATAGATGACGAGACCTGTTGGTGATCTCAAGATTAAACTAAAATGTTTGACTAGCTGTGGGTAACGCCTTATCCCTGGTTAACACAATTATAAAGATTCCAATAAGTGGTGACAAACAAAATAAATGCCACAAAAGTGTGCATAAGACCAAAGCATGAGCATAAGGACATAAAAAATGCAAATATAATCAAACTGATAACCTAAGTTGTTGGTGAGATCTGTGCAAAAAGAAGAAAAATTGCTCAAACAAGAAGATAGGTTATATGCCTCTCTGCTGTGCGGTGGCACTGACCTGAGGATAAGCATAACCTATAGAATCTAGAACTCATTGTTGTTTGCCGCCACTCTGTTGTGCGATGGCACTGACCTGAGGATTGGCCTCTCTTTGAAAGTTCTAAGAATAGTTTCATCTTGAATACTATCCTAAGTCCGCTCAAAAATCTCATGAGGAATGTTGATTCCCATATAAGTGTGGGATACATAAATGCTTGTTGAAATAAACAAACCTTAAAACGATCACCCAATTGTGTTGAAAGTCTGTGTATGGATTTAAGAGGACAAGTATACTGACAATCATTGTGGCTACAATTCTTCAAAGTTCAAATCAGTGTGGGGACCTAATAGTACTAGTATGATTTTCAAAATTTGCTAAATGACTCTAGATGAAAAACAAGAATAGAGCATCCAAGGTTTTAGCTAACTTGTCTCAAATGATATTAATATCCGGTATGATTCGAGCTTGAATTGGTCCATGTATGGTTTAAAAGATTGAGGCTGCCCTCTCACAAGAATTATTCCTTAGAGTTACATCTTAGGAATAACCCTCACAAAACACAAAAACATATCTTGGTGTAATTTTCAGTGTTAATTCTTTTTATGTAAGTACAACGTTAGTCTATTTCAGTTTTGTGTAGTATCGGACATTGTCATGGAAGTTGATAAGGGACCTTCTCATCTAAAAGGTCACGTCTGAGGTGACCACATGTACTTTTAAGTAAAGATTGAGTCACATCAGAGGTGACAAAATGTCTTAAAAGGATCATGTCTGAGGTGATCAAAAGTTTTTAAGTTAAAATGATTGTCTCTGAGATGTTCAAGTGTTCATAATGTGAAATCAACAGTTTAAAAGGGTCTAAAAGTCAAATGGTCATAAAGTCAGAAAAATTTCAAGAGTATGACCCATTCGCACGACTGGACCATGAGTATGGACCAATCATGCGAATGGACCATACTCATGCATTAAACAGCCGAATGGACATGAGTATGAACCAATCACCCGAATGACTTATCAGAATGAGCCATTCGACCGAATAGGAGTGTGTGAATGAGTCAGTCGACCGACTGAGCTTCAAATGGTGCTGAGGCTGTTAGCTGCAGATGAGGAGAAGAGCACTCAGATACGACACCTTGTAGACCTGACCACTCGATTGATCGATGAGCAGGCTCATCAAATGTCTCAGCTCCAGGAGCAACACAACAAGAAGATTGAAGAGCTGGAGGCTGCAAATAGGTCCATCCTGCTAAAGCTCAAAGGATCTAGAGACGAGCCCTTAAAGATCGGAGAAGGGGATGGAGAATATGATACTGATGATGATGAGAGTGATGATGATGATGATGGTGACGATCACTATGGTGATACAGATGTTGATGATGACGATGGTTACTCTTTTGCTTTGGGTGCGCAGGAAGCCGGTGAGAGGCGGACCAAAAGGACTCAAGATCTGGGTGCCTTGACATCAGCTCCCACAGCAGAAGAACACATGATCCGGGACAAGGGTAATGCTTAGATGTTTTATTGTTATTTAAAATATTTGTATTGGATAATGTATAAAATTAATGACATGCATGTTTATATGTAACTTAAATAGTTATGACATGATTATTATGGTTATGTCTTGATTGTTAACTAATGATTGATATATTACATGTTTAAATCGAGCAGATCCACATGATAAAAGGGATGAACACGATATTGCTCCCCTCTAATAGATGAAGACTCAACTAACCATGATTCTTGATGTGCAAGGGATTGTGAGAAGATTAGTGAGTTACACCCCTGAAGAAGGGGAAATAATTCATGATCTTACTGATGAGCAACTAGCAGAAATGTTCAAGCTCAATCCTGATGAGATTGTAAAAGACGCTCCAACTTTTGAAAGAGATAGTGATGACGACCTGAAAGACATCGATGAGATAGAGATCGAGGATGTCACGGCAGCTCACTATCCAGAGTATGCTGACAAAGAGGGAAATGTGGTCCCCAATCTGGGTGATTCCCTAGTCAGTGATACATTTGATATATTGGATCAGATGGAGCAAGAGACTGAGAAGGTTGAAGAACAAGCCCAAGCCTCAAACGCCGATGTTGACATTAGAAAGGCTGAATGGGCTACATGTTTTGAGGAGATCCGAGCACAACTCTCTGCTCCTAAACCGAATTTCTACACCAAGTTCTACAAAGTGAAGAAACATCACAAGGTGTCACGAAAGATTATTGCGTGGGCTCATTTTGATGATCTTAATGTTTACGCGGTAAAGAGAGAGATGGGTATCGAGTACTTTAGATTCTGGCATGATCTAAAGTCCCTACCTAGTTTTGAGCTTAACCAGCGGGCTAAACTGAACCTACTATATGCTGACCCGAGGAAGATGTCAGGCTGGTTTGAGGATGCCCTGAAGAAAGAGTACCACACCAGCTGGGTCAACTTCAATCCTCAACAACCTACGAGGTATATCAAACGTTTTGAAGTTGATCCCATAACTGGAAAGCCCAAGATAGTGCTGAAGTGGAGTCCCGAAGAACAATGTCAAGAATCCCTCTGAGGGAAATGCCACAGGACTTCACTCCACACTTTAAATGGTGGTACCATGATTGGATAACAGGGGAGGTGGTCATGGTTCTGAAGAAAGAGGGCAAAATGGATAAAATAAACATATTTGACCTAATGTGGCTTACAAACTTGTCTGCTGATGATGTATACACATTATACAAGTGGCCACTATTCTATGACATGTAAGATATTGTACAAGCCCTCCAATTCCAAAATGTGATATGACTCTGCTTTGCATTTGAAATACATGCACGAGTCACAAGAGAGGAGAAGAACAAGAAGTACGAAGAGGTTACAAAGAAGGTAAGACAATAGATGAATCTAGGTCCTAGGGGGAGTTTGTTGATACATATGTACCTGGATTCTGATCTGAATGTAATATGTCTTTATTGTCTTCCACTTATGTAATCGTTGGGTACATAATGAGATACATATGTTTGTTTGTGTTTATAGTGTTTAATATTTCATCAATGAGTTGTTTAATACATATTGATTTGATTATATAGGTTTGTGATTGTTTGAATTGTTATGCATAATGTTATAATATTGAATACATTCAAACTTGGTGAAGTGAAGTTTTCATGCGTCCGACTGGACCATGCACCCCAACAGTGGTCATGCGTCCGAATGGCAATGCGACTGAGTGTCCATGCGCCTAAATAGTCCATACGGCTGAACAATTTCATGCGACTCACTCAGTCGCACCACTGAACACTCAGTCGTGCGAATGGATCAACTGCATGGCTCAATTGTACGAATGAACCATGCTAATGGTTCAGTCACCCGACTGAGCAACCCTAACCTATAAATACAACCTAATTCGTGGAAAAAGAAAAGGATTGAATCCACTTCGACTCCAGACGTACCCTAGCCGTCCAGAAGCCTCTCAGTTCGTACTCCAAATTCATAGAACGCTGTATATCGATTCCTAATCGATTCTTGACGTTAGATTAAATATGTTATTGTTTCTACGTGCGTTCTCACTAATTGGATCCCCAATCAAATAGGATTCCGCACTATTTGGTTTGGTTTAACACGTTAATCAGTTGGTATTTCGTTCAAATACCAGGTCCTAACACACTATTTGATCAGGTGTCATGCATTATCAATTAGTATTTCGTACATACACAATCCTGACAAACTTGAACTAGAAGTCTTAGTAGAAGAGTTTAAGTTGATGTTTTAAGTCTTCACCACTTCAAATCTTGCAGAGATAAAAACTTATTTCTGCCTAGAATCAAATGTGGCCTTGATCTCTTCAGCCTTCCTTGCTTCTCTTTTGCTCTATCTGATCAAGTTTTTTTCTAATAGACTTGGTCATCACAGTCTTCGTATTCTCCTTAGAAGGATAGTGACCCATCTTAGAAACATCTTCTTCAGTCTTCTCAAAGAGATTCTTCATTATCACTTCTTCATCCTCTTCACTCAAAGGGTTATTTGAGATGAAGCTCATCTTCACAAGTTCCACACCTAGGTGATCTTACAGACATGATTTTGTGTGGATGAGCTATCTCATTAGATCCCAGTCCCTGCTTGTTTTGATAACACATGTTGTTGTGCACGGATGAGGATATCATGTTCTTAAAGGTCTCTTTTTCAAAAACCAACTTTTCTGCAAGGCTTTGCTAATCACAAGATCAGCCTGGCATTCAGTCAGCTTAGTTATGAGGTCCTTGATCTGTGTCCATAATTAGTGTGCCCATGTTTTAGAACTAAAATTCTTTTCTCTAAGTCCACTATCTTTAGTTTGTAATCACTTTCAGTCTTTCTAAAATTAGCTTTTAAGATGTTTACGGACTCAAGATCAAATCTTATTTGTAAGTTCAAGGACATGTATCTGTTTACTTTAGCAATACATTCAGGGGTACAGAGATGTTCTATTACCTTGGCTTCATCATGAAATGCCATGAGTGCTTGGTTTGGAGAAGCATTTTCCACCTGAAAGCTCCAGTCTAAGCCTCCTTCTTCAGCAACAACTCCAGCTTGGTGCTTTGGCTTGTCATTCTGGGTAACTTTATTAGTGTAGTTTGGTCTGGACTGTGCTTGGCCACCATTTGTTCTTGGTGCCTTGCACTATTGCAACATTTGACTTTGCTTTTGTCCAGTCCAAACTTTCCACTGGTTGTATTACTATGAAACTTTCTTCCTGTCCGCTTGTAGAACTTCTTGGCACTATGAGTCCAAGTCCTCACTGGACTATCTCCATATAGTCCAGATCATCTGGATGGATGCAGTCCAAGTCTTCAACGGTGAAAAGAAAGCTGCCAACACATACATCAAAAGACATAAAGGCTTGAGAAGAACTTGTCTCTTGGAATGGGCTTCCTTGAGTATGGTTCTCCCTTGGTGTCTTAGGGAAGGTAATGAAAGGACCCTTTTGTGAGTTGTCAGGGTTGCATATGATATGATGCCTTTCAACCACATGAAGGCTGAAGCCATTTTACTTTTGGAGTTGCCAGATGAACCTTGTATGTTTAACTCCATCTAGTAGCCACTGAGAATCCCGTACAACTCTGTCAAAGTGAGAGTTTTTAGGTTCTCTTGATAACCACATAGTAGTGTGTCCATTGCCTAAGAAGTGAGGAAATAACATCCTTACAATATCTCTATTTTCAAGAGCTACTCCACGATCCACTAGGGTATCCACAATCTCAATATACCAAAGTATTGTTGAGTCATGTTCTCAGCAACTATAATGGTGAAAAATTCAAACTACTGCTTCAGGAGACCCTTCTTGTTCTCCTTGGCTTTAGAGGAACCCTCATACATTCGTTTCAATGCATCCCACAACTATTTAGTTGTTTTGCATTTCTTCAAACCTCTATACAAAGAGTTTGGAAGAGCAGTCTCAAGGACTGCATGGCCTTCTAGTCAATCACTACTCTTTTTCTATCTTCATCTGAGTACTCGGCCACAACCTTCGAGATCATACCACCTCCACTTTTCAAAGAGGTGCTTCGTATGTAAGGTCCATTTTCAACAGACTCCTATATTCTTGAGTCTAGAGACCTGATGAATACTTCCATTCTTTGGCACCAGGAGTCAAAGTCATCAATAGTGATTAATGGGGACTTTATCATGGTTCAGGTTTCCATATCAGTTTTCGAAATGGCTGCCGTTTGAGATGTTAAGTGTTTTGTGTGTGTGAGGGATCTTAAGATGGTGAGATCTTATATCAAGAGCCTAGAACGCTTTGATTCCAAATTCAAGACCGATAAAGGGTTTGCAAATACAACACAACAACACAATGAGGAGAGTTACTTAAGAATTCTTAATAGATCAAATAGGGAACTTGTTAACCTTACTAATGATACTAAGAACACAAGTAAGTATGAAACCAAACAAGATAACAAAACCCACAAGGAGTTGGTTTTCAAGATTGTTGTATCTTGTTTTCCCAAGTTCTATTACAAATGTTACAAAGCATACTTAGAAAGTTATAAGTACTTGAGATACATATACTACATCCTACAATCGGCCATACTTTGAAGGTCAGCTACATACAATTGACTAGAAAATAAACAAAATCAAATGTAGAGTCAAAAGACAGATTGTCTTTTGACTAGTGACTATGACATGCCGTAGCTCACATCCTAATATATTAAAAAAAGGTTGAAGTACATAAAGTAGAAAGTTACAGACTCAAGACCTCAATGTACAGTTAGCAAAGCATGGACCTTTTCACCAACTTATGAATGTTGGTGACTTTACAAAGTTGCAGTAGAAAGGGGTCCAGCTTTATGGAAAAGTACATCAGATAAAGCTTGTCTTCAAAAGCCTTTGGAAGAAATTGGTCTTCAAGTGTAAGATTCAGAAGACTTTGTCTTTGAAGCTTCGAAAGACTTCATCTTTGGCTTTGGAAGATTTTGGTCTTGGCTTCGGAAGATTTCACACTTAGAATATTTCTCATGCTAGGGTGAAACATCCGAAGCATTCTACTTCAATATACTTGTGCATGCATGCTGGAGAGACTTTAGGTGTTTGGGTTGCATCAGCCTTTACATTTAATCATTACAGATAACACATGCCACTCCTTATCATTTAAAGAAACCAAAAGTGCAGGAGAGACTTTGGGTGTTTGGGTTGCATCAGCCTTTACATTTAATCATTACAGATAACACATGCCACTCCTTATCATTTAAAGAAACCAAAAGTGTTGGAAGTGCTTTTATTTCTAATGATAATAATGACAACTCTTATACTTTGAGTGAAGATGAAGATGAAATTAGTTTTTATGCCTTAAAGTCTTCAACGAAATCATCTCAAAGTATAATTAGGAAAAGAAAAAGGAAGACTTGAGGAAATAAAAGATGCATCTACATCATCAACAAAAGTACCCTTCAAACAACAACCAAGTATAGCCCATTACCGTGATTCTGAAGTTAATGAACAAAAAGTAGTATTTGTAGCTATCACCTCAAGCTTTCAAGCTTACTTGGGAAGCACTTTAACACCAGCCAACATCTGCCAACATGACCTAGAAGAACTTCATCTAGATGCAGTAAAGGAAATGGATATCCAATGGCAAATGGCAATGATTGCTTATAGAACCAAACGATACTTGAGAAGAAACAAAAATTTGGCTATAGCAAGTGAAACAACTAAAATTGGTGTTGATAACTTAAAAGTGAGATGTTTCAAATGCAATCTCTATGGACACTTTTGAAGAGAATGTAATCAATAATCAACTCGTCACATGAAACAAAATCAGCAACATCAGTTTCATCAATATCAATCTCATCAACCAACAACATCTCAAAGATCTTTGAGACAAACTTAGCTAACCAACTCATTTCCAGCAGCCATAAATGCATTAGGATCGCCTAGTAATTCAAACGAAAATGGATTGATCATCTTACAAGATGGAACTTGTGACTAGAGCATGTATGTGAAGGAAGTGTTAGATGAGAATCAAGCTCTAATGGCCAACATGGAGAATAAAGTTCCACGTATGGCGAGAGAGGTAAGAGAAAGACTATGTTCATCATTATGTGTTGAAGAATTTGAAAGATATAGAGTCGATGCTCAACAACCAGCTAATAAAGTAAAGAAATACTCATTTTAAATCAATCTCACGTAAGAGAGCATAAACCATATCAAATCAAATTAACTCTTTTCAGAAAGATTTAATAATTTTTTTTATAAAAATTATACTTTAAAGCCCAAATTGAGCATCTGGCCACTTCCTTAACAAAATTCGTGCCTCATCATGCATCAATTAAAGTGAAATTTCAGAAATTTTAACTTCCATCTCAACAATATGAATAATTATTAAATTCTCATACTTATTCAATGAACAGGTATCAGTTGGGATACAATTTTGTTGCACCCCCTCTGAATGATTACTATATAACTTTACCTAAAACAATGACAAATAGTTTGTCAAATTGTTTTGTGCTATGCATCAAGTTTGAATCAAATCTAATCAATTGATAAATAACAGTGTTAAGTCAATGAAAATGAATTAGAATTTGACTTCGATGAATGTGATGACTTGGATGATTCTAATGAACATGATGATAAATGTGCGGATAAACTGGATATTGGTAAGAATTTTTTGTTTCAACCAATCATTCCCAAAGTCCTTGAAGAACCAAGTTGCCTTACCCTCTTAAGCAAAGAAACATGTTGAAAACTATTTGTAAGAGAATAGCTTAGTTGAATTAAGGAGTTCAAGAACTTCACAACCAACAAAAACCTTCAAAAAAGTTTTGTAACACCCGGAAATTTTAAAAGACGTAGAATGAAAAATAAAAAGGAATAAAAGAAGGAAGTGACATAAAACCAATATGAGGGGTTAAAAGTGTGCAAGTACAAAATATTAATAAATATCTATACAATAGGTGATGGCCACCACACCTTCCTCCACACCTCACTTCAACCGGATTTATAGAGAGAGAAAGAGCAGAGTTCTAGTTTTGAAGATGAAGAAGAAGAAGTCAGATTTCAAGGTCGTTGAACTAAAGTTCATTGAGGTGTGAAGAAGTCATACACAAAAGTTGCATAAGGTGAGTTCTAGAACCTCCCTTTTACATGTTTTTAAACTTCTTTGGGGTTGGAAACGCATGTATGTACATTTTTATTAAATGGGTATTTATACCTGTATGTATGTATGTATGTATGTATGTATGAATGTGTATGTGGGTGGGGTATGTTTTGGGTGATTATGATGTTATAATTAGGTGTGTTTGGATGATATGTTGCTTAGAATGTTAGAACTAAGCTTAGAACAAGTTAGAATGGAATTTGGGACTGAATTATGATGACTGTTAGTTAAAGTTAGTTGCCATACGCCTAAGTCACATACGCCTGAACATCATGCACTCAAATAGTTCCCATGCACTTAGGATTAGGCTGAATTTGACTAAGTGCGCCATGCGCCTAAACTGCCCAAGTGCCTAAGTCAGACTCATGTGCCTGCATAGTGCCCAAGCGCCCAGAATAAATACATGCATTAATGATCGAATGTAAGTCTTTCAAGTAAATGAAAGGATGTGCACAACTCTAAAATGTTGTTAGCTTAACTTTGTGTGGTTTAGCTAACCCGTAAGGATACACATAGGGGTCTAGTAACTATGACTAACCAAATGTATGGGAACTTTATTGCTTGCATCGATACTGGTGTCAGGCTACGTGCGTAATGAATGGGGGTCTATTTATAGACTTCGGCCTAGTACCCACTTCGTGCCTACGTTTGGGGTATAGCTTATTTCATTGGTCCGGAATGAAAAGTGAAAGATAATGATGAATGAAATGTACGGAAACAAAGTTAATAAATGTGAATGAATGATAATGATGTCATACATTGAATGAATGGAAAGAAAATTATGATAATGAAGGATAATAATAACATTATTTATTTGTATGTATGAGTATGATCACATATGAAACTAAAGGAACAGTTTGAAATGGAAACAAAAATATTTTATTTCATAAAACTATAACTCACTCAGCAATGCTGACTTTTATGTTTTTCCAGTTGGCACGTAAATGTTGTTGAGGATGACACAGGGCAGCTATTTAGCATTTTTTTGGATGGCATCTTATGACATTTTTGTAATGTAATGCAAACAATAATATTTTGTAATAGTGAATGACATTTTATTGTTTTTGAAAAGAAGTCATTAATATAAGGAAATGGTTATAAGTTATTCCGCTACGATGTTTTAGTAAATTTAAATATACATTTTATGTTTTATGAGAAATTATTGACTAGCTATAAGCATCCTAGGAAAGGGGCCTTACAAGTTAATGAGAAGTGCACATCTACAGAAGAAGTAAACCATCTTCCATAGAAAAGAGAAAGCAACTACAATCCGCAGAACTTTTTCGGAAGAAGAATGTTTCTTCATGAGTATCAATATGTGAAAGAACAAATTTACAGAGTCAATAGAGGATCTACAGAAGCATAAGGCAACAACCAACAAGATAACAAAATTGAAAGTTGTGAATACTAAGTAACATAATTCAGCTGATAAACAAGAACCCTTTGATATTATGTGAGGAAAGGGGATGGATTCATATACTATAAAGTTTGAAAAGGGATTGAAGACTCAAAGGTACAAAAGTAGAAGAAAGTGCTTGATTCTGAAAATGAGTCAGAAAAGTATTGCAATGGTGTGACATGAAAAATGAAAACACCGAACACTGTTACGTTAGAAGTCATTGCTCTATTTGCAACATGAACAATCACATGTCTTCCACTACTACTTCAACAAACATTGTGCAAGTTGTAACAAAAATAACCATTCCACTCAGGTTTGTTATTTTAACAAAAAGAACAAGACAAAGAGTACAAAGAAGCAACACTATGAGAAGGTTGAATTAGACTCTTAATCTAGTAATAGTCAAGAAAATTCAAAATATAATAACAAACAACAAAAACAAAAGTTTCCAAAACCAAAGAAGAAAACATCTGCTAATGGTAAGCCTTTGAAGAAAGATAAATCACATGAGCAACTCAGAACACCTTATAAAAAGGTGGACCTGACATATAAGAAAGCAAATACTCAGAATACTTTCTTTGATCATTTTGAAAAGGGAACTCACATACCATATTCAAAATCAAAGGAGAGTGAAACTTTCTACAATCAAGGTTCATCATGAAAATCAAAGCAGCAAACAAAAAAACAAAAGATTAATGAAGAAGAGGTTGTGAAACAATAACATAGTTCCATAAGCTCATCTGCAACAAAATCGTCCTTACCATAAACAACACATAATGAATTAATTGAGTCTAAAATTAATACTGAAACATCAAGGCTCATTGAATAAGCGAGTTATAATTTTAGACACTACTGGAAAAACCCAAGATCAATAATCCTTGGGTTCCTAATTGTATTTGATATCTTTATTTGTGTTGGAACAAACTTGGACAGCTGACAACAAGTGGTATGTTGATAGTGGTTGTTCCATGTATATGACAGGAAAATGTTATCTTCTCCATTTCTTCAAACATAAAGTTGTCTCTTATGTGGCACTTGGTGGGGATAAGAAGGGAGGTAAAATTTATGGTGAAGGAATGGTAACTAATGGTGCACTCAAAATTGAGAAAGTAAATTACTCATAAAATTTACTATATAAAGGAAAACAACATAAGGTGTCATATAAATTCAAAATTATCAATACAAACACAACACCACTCAAATTGCTTCACATAGATCTTTTTGGTCCAACCAATGTGATGATCAATGCTTAAAGGCAATATTGTTTAGTGGTGGTAGATGATTTCACTAGATTCACATGGGTCTTTTTCGTGAACAAAAGAGTGAAACTTCACAAACATTAATGGATTTTGTCACTAAGATTGAAAATCAACCTGATCAAAAAGATAAAATTTTCAACTTGTTAGGTTTGTTACAAGTTTATCAAATATTGTTTAACCATTTAAACAAAAATGCAACGGATATTAAGAGATATTAAACCTATTTTAGTGGCTCGAAATAAGCCATTTTACAACCAAGATTACAAACCCATGAACAAGGATCATATATGTGAAAACAAATGCTATCAAAACATAAACAACCACAGGGTGTTCTTAGAATACTACCTTTCTAAGAACAAGGAGATATGAGATGGAAGATAGATGCAGAGGATTATGCTCTTGAATGTAAGCCTGCAAACAAGAAGACCTCAAGCTAGTACAACCACAAGCTTCTTGCAAACACACCTAACTTGTTAGAAAGTTTAATACCAACATTTTCTCCAAATCTATTCAAGTTGGTCCGAATATTGCAAGGAGAATAAGAGAGAAGAAGTTGCACCTTTTGTGTGTGTGAGAGTGTCGTTGGAGTGGAGTGTGAAATGGTTAAAGTATTGTAATAAATCATGACAAGTCAACGAATCCCAAGGTGATCATGCAAGGGGGCGGCCAAAAATTGAGAAGTTCCCTCCTATTTTTATAAAATTATCACACTCATTTTTTTATGTATATGTTTATAAAATTAAACCCCTTTAATTTTATAACATAACCACACTTTTATTTGTTGTTATTAACCTACTTAAATAACAATACAAATGATTTCTAATGAACAAAATATCCATATAATTTGTTCTATTTCAAATGCAACAATTTAGAAAACCCATTTTCTAAATTGGTGTCAATATTTATTTGTTTGATCAAATAAACAAATAAATATTTATTGGTTTTTGTTTAGCTTGTTATTGGGTTTGACTCGACATGGATCATAACGTTCTAACCACATCAATGTAGTATGTGTCTTGGGCATATAAGATCCAACAATTTCCCACTTGCACAAGATTCAAAGAAGATTGCTGCAAGTAGTAATATCACCTAACAACGGTTTACTACACTTAATACGTATGACTTAGATCCATTCAATAACATCATCCCCTTCAAGTAACCTACTCGAAAATGTTTTAGGTGAATCAATCATCTATCCTTTTGTCACAGATGTCAGGTTAAATCCTAGAGACACAGAGTAATCATTCTCCATTGATTTAACTATAGCAGGCCTTAGGCATCTTACTCTCAACGAATAAGAGGGATAAATCTCATCTTGACTACATACGTCTCTCACAACCATCTTGTGTTATACCTGAAATCAGCCTTATGTACTGCCATGTTTCAGAAAAGCAAAGAACTAAGTCAAAGTATAACATTCGTGGAATATGAAGACCCAATATTATCTCAGGTCAGAGGATACCAAATGATATTTGCCTTTACATAAATTTACTTATGAATAATCAAGAAGATCCATGTAGTAATATTTTGTTGGATCTTGTATGCCCAAGACACATACAAGATTGATGTGGTTAGTACGTTATGATCCAAGTCGGGTCATACCCAATAACAAGCTATACAAACACCAATAAATGTTTATTTGTTGATGAGATCTTACAAATAAACATTGACACCAATTAGAAAAATGGTTTTCTAAAACTATACTTTTGTAAAAGAACAACATTATATGGACAATTTTTTTATGAGAAATTATTTGATTCATTATTTAAGTTGGTTAAATAATATCAAATAAAAGTGTGTTATTGTTATAATATTAAAAGAGGTTTTAATTTTATAACATTAAGGGCTAAGTGTGTAACTTTTTTATAAAACTAAAAGGGGGGGGGGGGTAAACTCATTTTAAGGTTGGATTTTTGGCTACCTATAAGGTGGTAGTTTTGCATTTGACTTGACTTGTGGAAGACTTAAGGACACTTGCATTTGCCCTCTACACATAGATACACCTTTCTCTACACACACAAACACATTCTCTCTCAACAAGCTGAAATTTTCGGATTAAAGAAGCAAAAGGCTGCTGAAAATTTCGTTTTCTTGCATGTCCTTCTAGAACTTCTTGAAGATTTCGGATTGTACAAAAGGTTTGTTCTTGGTGTTTAAATTCCTAACTAGTTAGGTGTTTGCTAAGCTTGTGGGTATACAAGCTTGAGGTTCTCTCTCTTGAGGGCTAGACATTCAACAACATCTTCACATTCATCTCATACATCTACAACTTTAGTAAAAAAGGTTGTATCTCTAAACACTCTATGGTTGTTATGTCATGGTTGATAGCATACTATTTCATATATATTTCGATCCTCATTCTTGGGTTTTGTTGGTTGTTTAATATGGAAAAAATTTTCAGATTATAAACCATATGTTAAACCTCTTACTCCGCTGCGTTTTCATAGTTTAAATGGTAAACTAAGTGTTTTACATGTGACCAAAACCCAACAATGGCATCTAGAGCCGATTATGTGGAGTATGTGCTTCAAAAGGTCTTGAAAAATTAGTTTTCATGGACTTTTTAAACCCATTAGGGGCTGCTTTGTTGTGGGTTTATGAATCCCTTATATTGCAAGGTTTAATCTTGCATGCTTTGGTTTAAACCTTGAAAGATTTACATCAAATGGTTGATTGTGTTGTTTGGACAACCTTAAAGTTTTAGTTTATGTTGGCTGAAACTTTAGGGCTGAAATAAGGGATTCTTTGTTTTTCATGGATGTTGGCTGAATGTGTTTCATATTATGGTGCATAACATAGCCTTGGCCTCATGTGTTTGGTTTTGGTTGATTGTTGTATGTCATGTTGGTTTTGATCCTTGTAAGGGTAGTAATTTGTGTTTTGTATCTTGGGTTGTAATTTATTTATTCATTTGGTTATGTAATAAATAGATTAGGCGCATTTCTTTTATTAGAAAAATTGTAATAGGATATGATTTTTGTAAAAGAAGATGCACAAGATGAAGACTCAAAGACGGACACAAAAGACATGCACACTTGAAGCATTTGGATGTGGATTCAAATGGGAGTTCATGGACACATTTTGATGTGTTATCTTCACCCTTAGGAAAGACATTATGAAACACTTGTGATGGCAAATAAGTGTGGTCAACTTAGTGGCTATGATTATGCACCCATGTTTGTATGTTTATGCTTGTTTGGATGTTTGTTGTTTGATTGTTTGGTTGATATTTTGATATGCATTACAAACTCATTAACAAACTTAACAAGCTGAAAATTTGATGGTTTTTTATAAATAAATGGTTAACAAAAGGTTATTAAAAGGATTAATGGTTTTAATAAAAGAGGTTTCATTAAAGTGAACCATAGGGTACCTTGTATTTGAAACAATAGAGTACATAGAGTTTTCTAAACTAAGATTATGAAAACTTAAATTCCTTTTAATCAAGTTTAACACCATCCTTTTGCACAACACTTGAGTCATTTGGAAACTCTTAATGGGATAAAGGTCACCTAACCATTTTGAGGGAACTTGTGATTTGAGGTGGGGATACCATATTTGTGGGATAAAGGTCACCTAACCACTTATGTTGGAAAACTCACATGTGTGTGCAAGTAGGGTAACTTGATTTGCAACCATGTTAAATGGATCACCTACAATATGGTTTACAAAGGTGTTGATGGGATTAACATGCCAACTATACATATGATGTTTAAAGTTGATCCCATACCCTAGAAGTTGCAAAGGGTTGCAATTGTCAAAACATTGACTACCTTGTTAATTTAATTAATGGGATAAAGGTCACCTAACCACTATTTAAATGTAATGTTGGATTCTAGATTTTAATATTATGTAAGACACTTAAAAGGGGTTTTAATTATTAAAATAGGAACAATATCGAAATTACTAAGATTGAACTTTGTTATATATTGTAGATAGCCACCAACAAAAATGATGACAACGAAATCCCGACCGCTCACTCACTATCACTAAGAACCATTCTCCAAATGGAGCGTCTAAACCACAATAACTTTATTGATTGGTTTTGAAACTTGAGAATTGTTCTCAAGCACGAGAAATGATCATACATATTAGACGATCCGGTTCCCGATCAACCTAGTGAGGATGATGAGGAGGCCTATAATAATTGGGTTAAATACACTAAGGACTTGGTCCAAGTGTCTTGCCTTATGTGCCATGTATGACTCCAGATCTCCAAAAGGAGTATGAACATCATCGAGCATACGACATGATAACCAAGTTGAAGGAAATCTTCCAACAACAAGCATGGGTTGAGCGCTTCGAAACGGTTCGAGCACTCCATGTGTGTCATATGGACGACACCCAATCTATTTCATCTTATGTACTTAAGATGAAAAGCCACACTGACCACCTTGAAAGGCTGAATTGTCCCGTCTTGAACGAGTTGGCTACGGATTTGTTCCTCAACTCTTTGTAAAAAAGGTTTGACAACTTTGTCATGAACTATAAAATGAACGGGTGGGACAAGAACATAAATGAGCTTCACTCTATGCTCAAAACTGCAGAGGAGGCCATGGGTAAAAGGGTTTTACCCGTTCTCACCATCAATGAAGGTGGGAACAAGAAGAGGCCTCACCCCGCACCCAAGACAAATGTTGCCAAGGGTAAAGGGCACATTAGGGGAAAGGGAAAGGGAGTGGTTAGAGCGCCACCACCAAAACCAGCAAAGAAGAAGAAAAGGGTTGCTTCAAATGACCCATGCTTTAAGTGTGGGGAGATTGGACATTGGGCAAGAAATGCCCAGTCCATCTCAAAGAGTTGCAAGCAAAGAGGGTTGTTGAGCAAACCTCAGGTACAAATTTCATGATCCATATTGATCTAAATTTAATATCCTCTAACACATGGATATTGGATACCGGATGTGGATCTCATATTTGCAACTTATTACAGGGGTTAAAAAGAAGTAAGGACTTCAAGAAATGGGATGTAAGCCTTTACATGGGGAATGGGGCAAAGGTTGAAGTTGAAGGCCAAGGAGACTACATCTTGAAGCTTCCAAATGGTTTGGAAGTAATTTTGAACAATATTTTGTATGCTCCTATTTTGACTAGGAACATTATTACTGTTGCCCAACTAAGACAATATGGTTATGTTTTGTCATTTGTTGAGAATGAAATTCATGTTTCTTTAAATAGAATGTTTTATTTTAAAGCTATTCATGTTAATGGTATTTATGAATTGGTTTGTGAAAACACATTATATGATAGCTCATTGTACCAAACCACCACTAAGAAACTCAAATTGGATTTAAGTGATACCTATCTTTGGCATTGCCATCTTGGTCATATAAACAAGAAGTGCATACATACACTTCAAAAGAATGGTCTTTTAAAATCAAATGTATATGATTAATTCGATGTATGTGAATCTTCTTTTCAAGGTAAAATGACTAAGGCACCTTTTAGTGGCAAGTGCGAACGGGCAAAAGATTTATTAGGCATCATACATTCGGATGTATGTGGTCCCTTTAAGGCAATGACTAGGTACCAAGAAAGACACTTCATTAGTTTTACTGATGAATGTAGTCAATACGGTTATTTGTACTTGTTAATACACAAAGATGAAGCTTTTGAAAGGTTTAAAATCTTCCAAAATGGAGTAGAAAATCAACTCAACAAGAAAATAAAAATTCTGTGCACCGATAGAGGAGGTGAATACCTAAGTGATGCCTTTAGAGGTCATCTTAGAAGTTGTTGTATTGTCTCACAACTATCTCCACCTGGAATACCATAACATAATGGCGTGTCAGAGAGGAGAAATCGAACTCTATTAGATATGATTCCATCTACGATGGCTAGAAGCTCACTGCCTCTATTATTTTGGGGTTTTGCATTGCTCTCTGCGGCCCGTATTTTGAATATGGCCCCAACCAAGAAAGTGGAACTGACCTTTTGAAATATGGCATGGAAGGTATCCATCACTGTCATATTTAAAGGTATGAGGTTCTGAGGCTTATGTTAAGACTCCCAACTCAAACAAGCTATAAAGTCGTTCCATTAAGTATACCTTCATTGGATATCCTAGAGATTCCATGGGATATTATTTCAATGATCCATTGGAACAAAGGGAGTTTGTTGCCAAGAAGGCTGAGTTCTTAGAATCAAAGTTCCTTATGGAAGAACTAGCAGTAGAACTGTGGATCTTGAGAAGGATCAATAAGCACAAACTGATACATGTTTGGTTGATACTAGCACTAAACATGAGGATGTTGAAAATGATCAAGTGGTTGACTAAATTACATAGAATGTTCGTAGATCTGGTAGAATTAGTAATCCACTTGAAAGATATGGATTTTTCGTACATGGATGATGTGGTAGATTCTGATGACCAACCACCTATGATGATGCAATGTCCAATAAGGATTGTGACAAATGGGTTGAAGCCATGAATGTTAAGATGCAATCCATGTATGACAACCAAGTGTCGGACATGGTTGAACCACCTCTTAACTCCTGGATAGTTGGAAGTAAGGGGGTTTTCAAGAAGAAAACTGATATGCATGGAAACTTGGATACTTATAATGCTTCACTTGTAGCAAAAGGTTTCACTCAAACTCAAGGGTTGATTATGATGAGACTTTCTCACGGTTGCAATGCTAAAGTCTATTTTATGATATTGTTTGCCATAGCTGCTCATTATGATTATGAGATTTGGCAAATGGGTGTCAATACCGCTTTTCTAAATGGATATCTTGAGGAAGATGTCTATATGGTCCTGCCTGAAGGTTTTGTCAACTCAAACCACCCTATCAAAGTATGCAAGTTAAATAAATCAATCTATGATCGAAGCAAGCATCAAGAAGTTGAAATCACCATTTTGATGAGAAATAACCAAATTTGGGTTCATTAAAAACACTGATGTAGCATGTGTATATAAGAAGACTAGTGGGAGCATCACTGTTTTCTTAGTATTGTATGTCGATGACATCCTACTATTGGAAATGACATTCCACCATGGAAGGTGTAAAAGCGTAGCTTGGAAGCAATTTCCATTATGGATCTTGGTGAGGCCGCCTATATTCTAGGAATAAAGATCTATAGGGATAGATCAAGGTGGTTGATAGGTTTGAATCAAAGTGCATACAGTGATAAGATCTTGAAAAGGTTCAGATGGAAAACTCTATGAAAGGTACCGTACCTATTCAAAGATGAACGATATTGAGTAAGACTCAATGTCCAAGCTCAAATGATGAGCAAGACAAAATGAAGGGAATCCCGTATGCGTCTACTATAGGATCCATCATGTATGCAATGATATGCACTAGACCGGAGGTATCATACGCTTTGAGATGACAGCCGATACAAACAAAATCCTAGAAGCAGTTATTGGATGGTTGTTAAAAACATACTTAAGTACCTAAGGAGGACTGAAGATATGTTCCTAATCTATGGATCTGGTGAGGAGGAACTCGTAGTAAAGGGTTACACGGATGCGAGTTTCCAAACTGATCGTGATGATACACGATCACAATCGGGGTACATTTTCATCTTAAATGGAGGAGCTATCTCTTGGAAGAGCTCTAAGCAAGATGTGGTGACATTATCAACTACAGAGTCAGAATACATTGCCGCCTCATTAGCAGCTCAAGAAGCTGCATAGTTAAAGATGTTCATTGCCAACCTAGGGGTGGTCCCTTCCATTCAGGACCCCTTAGAAATTATTTGCGATAACGAGGGTGCGATTGCTCAAATCAAGGAACCCTGTGCACATCAAAAGACAAGGCACATTGAACGAAGATTCAACTACATAAAGGATGAAGTTGAAAAAGGAAAGATATGTATTCGCAAAGTTCACACAGATCACAACATTGCGGATCCACTCACAAAGCTTCTTGAAAAGGAGAAGCATGAAAGTCGTGCTTGTGACATAGGGCTCCAATATTCTAGTGACTAGATTTGATCTTTAATTTCTGTAATGATATATTGTAACCCTTTATTACTTGAATGAATTATTCAGTTATAATGATTCAACTAATATTCCTATTTTGCATGTTTAAGATCCATGAGTAAATTATTTACTCAGAATGTCCGTAGCTGTTCATGATTGTGGGAACGAGCATGAAGATAATGCTATTATGAACCTGGATTGATAGATATTCATATGGATGAATATAGAGCAAAAGGTGGCTACCAATGTTCACAGATATTTGTGGGATGCAAATATTGGACTGACCTGCATCTCAAATATTACTACATGGAATCTTCCTCATTGATCATAAGTAATTTTGAGTAAAGCGAACATCATTTGGTGTCCTCTGACCTGTGATACATATTGGATCTTGATATTTACCGAATATTATACTTTGACTTAGCTCTTCGCTATTTTGAAACATGGCAGTACATAAGTCTGAGTTCAGGTATGATATAAGGTAATTTTGAGAGACGTATGTTGTCAAGATGGAATTAGTTCCTCTTATTCGTTGAGAGTAAGATGTCTAAGGCCTGATAAAGTTAAATCAATGGTGAATGATCACTCTGTGTCTCTAGGATTTAACATGACATCTGCGACAAAAGGATAGATAATTGATTCACCTAAAACATTTCAAGTATGGTAGTTGAAGGAGATGATGTTATTGAATGGCAATTAGTCATACGTATTAAGGGTAGTAAAACGTTGTTAGGCGGTATTTGCTACTTGCCTCAATCTTTTATGAATCTTGTGCAAGTGGGAGATTGTTGGATCTTGTATGCCCAAGACACATACAAGATTGATATGGTTAGTACGTTATGATCCAAGTCGGGTCATACCCAATAACAAGCTATACAAACTGTTAGGATGAGTGATCTAAGTTTGATCAATTAGAGTAGATTGCAGCGGAATTCGAACAATGAGTTAGACAATTTAGCAAGAACTCTATTGATATTCAATAGAAAAACACACGGTTATAGAGAGAGAGAGAGAATTCTGCAAAAGGAATACATCATTCAAATACTTTCGTGGTGGCTAAATGTCACACGTTACAATTAGGTCAACATTCCTTATATAAGGAATGTGACGTCTGCTGATGTCACTTGATCATCTAACAGAATTATACAAACAATTGAAACTATGCAAACTACTGAGAATGTTCTCAACAACTGATCATATCTTAGAAAATGCTATGTATAAAAACATAAAACTACTGAACTAAAACTACTGAAACTATAAACTACTGCAAAAGTAAATTACAAGTACTGAAAAGGAAAACCATCACAACTGCTGAAGTTAATAACTTCAGCTGTTGTGACAACTACTGAAATTAATAACTTCAGCTGTTGTGACAACTACTAATCACTCTGGTATTCAGTCTTTGTCTTCAATCTTTGTCTTCAGTCTTTGTTTTTCAGACTTTTCCTTCAGACGTTGTCTTCAGCTGATAGCTTCAGACTTTGTCTTCAGTACTTCACTTTCAGACTTTGTCTTGAGTATTTTACTTTCAGACTTTGTCTTGAGTAGAAATGTTCAGATCTTGTCTTCAGACTTTGTCTTTAGACCTTGTAATCAGCTGATGTCTTCAGCTGTTGTGATCTTCTTCAGCAGTTGTAATGTCTACGGGACTTAGAGGTTTTTCTGATCAGTTCATTTGTTCTTTTGGTCCAATACAAACACTAATAAATGTTTATATGTTGATGAGATCATACAAATAAACATTGACACCAATTAGAAAAATGGTTTTCTAAAACTATACTTTTGTAAAAGAACAATATTATTTGGACAATTTGTTCATGATAAATTATTTGATTCATTATTTAAGTTGGTTAAATAATATCAAATAAAAGTGTGTTATTGTTATAAAATTAAAAGAGGATTTAATTTTATAAGACTAAGGGCTAAGTGTGTGACTTTTTTTTATAAAACTAAAATGGGGGAAAACTCATTTTAAGGTTGGATTTTCGGCCACCTAGAGGGTGGTGGTTTTGTATTTGTCTTGTCTTGTGGAAGACTTAAGGACACTTGCATTTTCCCTCTACACATAGATACACCTTTCTCTACACACACACAAACACATTTCTCTCTCAACAAGCTGAAATTTTCGGTTTAAAGAAGGAAAAGGCTGCTGAAAATTTCATTTTCTTGGCTGTCCTTCCAGAACTTCTTGAAGATTTCGGATTGTACAAAAGGTTTGTTCTTGGTGTTTAACTTCCTAACTAGTAAGGTGTTTGCTAAGCTTCTGGGTATACAATCTTGAGGTTCTCTCTCTTAAGGGCTTGACATTCAACAACATCTCCACATTCATCTCATACATCTACAACTTTAGTATAAACGGTTGTATCTCAAAACACCCTATGGTTGTTATGTCTTGTTTGATAGCATACTATTTCATATATATTTTGATCCTCATTCTTGGTTTTGTTGGTTGTTTAATGTGGTAAAAATTTTCTAATTATAACCATATGATAACCTCTTATTCTGCTGTGTTTTCATTGTTTAAATGGTTAAACTTAGTGTTTTACATGTGACAAAACCTAACATATTTGAGATGCGGGTTAGTCCAATATTTGTATCCCACAAATTTCTATGAAACTTGGCAACAACCCTTTGCTCTATGTTCATCCATATGCATATCCACCAATCCATGTTCATAATAGTCTTACCCTCATATTTGTTTCCACAAGTATGAACGACTACAGACGTTTTCAGTAAATGATTTACTCATGGATTTAAACATGAAAAATATGAACATTAGTTGAAACATTATAACCAAATAATTCATCCGAGTAATAAAGGGTTCCAATATCCAAATACAAAATTAAAGTTCAAGTCTAGTCACTAGAATATCGATGTCCCACGGCACAAGTATAACGTTCATGCTTTGCCTTTTCAAGGAGCTTCATGAGTGGATTCGCAATGTTTTGATTCGTGTGAACTTTGCGAATACATATCTTTCCCTTTTCAACTTAATTCCTACTGTAATTGAATCTCCCCTCACTGTGCCTAGTCTTTTGACATGCACGGGGTTCCTTGATTTATGAAATCACACCCTTGGTATCACATAGAACTTCTAGAGTGTCCTAAATGGAAGGGACTAGTTTCAGATCGGAAATGAATTTCTTCAACCATGCAGCTTCTTGGTGAGCTGCTAATGAAGCAAAAATGTATTTTGAATCTATAGTAGATAATACCACAACATCTTGCTTAGAGCTCTTCCAAGAGACTGCTCCTCCATTCAAAGTGAAAATGTATCCCGATTATGATCGTGAATCATCCCGATCAGTTTGGAAACTCTCATCTATGTAACCTTTTACCACGAGTACCTCCTCACCAGATCCATAGATTAAGAATATATCTTTGGTCCTCCTTAGGTACTTAAGTATGTTCTTAACAGCCATCCAATAAGTATTTTCAGGATTTTGCTGGTATTGACTTGTCATGCTCAAAGCGCATGACACGTCCGGCCTAGTGCATATCATTGTGTAAATGATGGATCCTATAGCAAATGCATAAAGGATTCCCTTCATTTTGTCTTGATCAATCATTGAGCTTGGATATTGAGTCATACTTAATATTGTTCCTCTTTGAATAGGTACGGTACCTTTCGTAGAGTTTTCCATTTTGAACCTTTTTAAGACCTTATCAATGTACGCGCTTTGATTTAAACCTATCAACCGCCTTGATCTATGCCTATAGATCTTAGTCCTAAAATATAGGTGGCTTCACCAACATCCTTAATGGAAAAACAACTTCCTAGCCAGGTGTTTACACCTTCCAAGGTTGTAACGTCATTTCCAAATAGTAGGATGTCATCGACATATAATACTAGGAACATGATGATGCCCCCACTAGCTTTCTTATACACACATGCTTCATAAACGTTTTTGATGAACCCAAATTTGATTACTTCTTCATCAAAATGGTGATTCCAACTTCTTGTTGTTTGCTTCAATCCATAGATTGATTTGTTTTACTTGCATACTTTTTTAGGATGTTTTGGATGGACAAAAAATTCAGGTTAAACCATATAGACATCTTCCTCAAGATATTTATTTAGAAAAGTGGTTTTGGCATCCATTTGCTATATCTCATAATTATAATGAGCAGATATGGCAAAAAAGATCCTAATAGACTTTAGCATGGCAACCAGTGAGAAAGTCTCATCATAATCAACCCCTTGAGTTTTAGTGAAACCTTTTGCTACAAGTCTAGATTTAAAAGTATCCAAGTTTCCATGCACATCGGTTTTCTTCTTGAAAACCAACTTAATTCCAACTACCTTGGAGTTAAGAGGTGGTACAACCAAGTCCGACACTTGTTTGTCATACATGGATTACATTTCAACATTCATGACTTCAAGCCATTTGTCACAATCAAAATTGGACATTGCATCACTGTATGTGGTAGGTTCATCAGAATCTACCACATAGCATACATCCATGAAAAGTATATATCTTTTAGGTGTATTAGTAGTTCAAATATATCTTCAAACGTTTTGTGTGTATTGATCAATCATTTGATCATCCTAAACATGCTCATGTAAAGTGCTAGTGTCAACTAAACGTGTATCGGGTTATGGTTCTTGATCCTCCTTAAGATCCATTATTCTACTACTAGCTCATTCCATAAGAAACTTAACTGCTAAGAATTCAGCCTCTTGGCAACAAAGTACTTTTGTTCTAATGGATCATAGAACAATATCCCATAGAATCTCTAAGATATCCAATAAAGATACACTTAGTGGAACATGCTCATGTTGAATGCTAGTGTCAACCAACATGTATTGGGTTATGGTTCTTGATCCTCATTAAGATCCACTCTTCTACTACTAGCTCATTCCATAAGAAACTTAGCTTCTAAGAACTCAGCCTTCTTGGCAACAAAGTTATTTTGTTCCAATGGATCATAGAAACAATGTCCCGTAGAATCTCTAGGATATCCATAAAGATACACTTAGTGGAATGGTTTTCTAACTTCTTTGAAGTGGGGGTCTTAACATAAACCTCACATCCCCGCACATTTAAATATGATAGAGATGGAACCCCTCCATGCCATTTTTCAAAAAGGTGTCTTTTCCACTTTCTTGGTTTGGACCATATTCAAAATATGGGCCATATAGATCAAAGACAAACCCCAAAATGATAGAGGCATTGAGCTTCTAGCCATCATAGATCAAACCATATCCAATAGATTTTGATTTCTCCTCTTGGACACACCATTGGGTTGTTGTATTCTAGGTGGAGATAGTTGTGAGACAATCCCACAATTTCTATTATGATCTTTAAAAGCATCACTTAGGTATTTGCCTCCTCTATGGGTGCGGAGAATTTTTATTGATTTGTTGAGTTGATTTTCTACTTCATTCCAGAAGGTCTTGAATATTTCAAAAGCTTCATCTTTGTGTCTTAACAAGTACACATACCCATATCGACTATAGTCGTTGGTAAAGGTAAAGAAGTATCTTTCATCGTACCTAGTCATTGGCTTAATAGGACCATATATATCCAAATGTATGATACGTAATAAATCTTTTGCCTTTTTGGTTTTGCAACTAAAAGGTGTCTTAGTGATTTTGCATTGTAAACTAGATTCACATACATCAAATGAGCCATATTCACTTGCTTTTAAAAGACCATTCTTTTGAAGTGTTTGTATGCGCTTCTTGTTTATATGACCAAGACGTCAATGCCAAAAGACAAGTGTCACTCAAATCAAATTTGAGCTTCTTAGTGGTCGTTTGGCATAATGAGCTACCAGATAATGTGTTTTCACAAACCAATTCATAAATACCATTAATAGGAATAGCTTTAAAATAAAAGATGTCATTTAAAGAAACATGAATTTCATTTTCCATAAATGTCTGAACATAACCATTTTCTCTTAATTGGGCAACTGAAGTAATGTTCCTAGTCAAACTAGGAGCATACACAACATTGTTCAAAATTTTTTCCAAACCATTTGGAAGATTCAAGATGTAGTCGCCTTAGTATTCAACTTGAACTATTTCCCCATTCCCCATGTAGAGGCTAACATCCCCCTTCTTGAAGTCCTTACTTCTTTTGAATCCCTACAACAATTGCAATATAAGTTCCACATTCGCTATCCAATACCTTGTGTTAGAGGATATTAAATTGAAATCAATATGAATCACGAAAATTGTACTGAGGTTTGCCTAACATCGCTCTTAGCTTGCAAATCTTTGAGATGGACATGAAAATTCTTGCCTAATGTCATATCTCCCCATACTTATAGCATCGGTCATTCGAAGCAACTTTTGCTTCTTCCCCACTTGTTTTGGAGGTTGCAATTCTACCATTCCCTTTCTCTTTCCACTAACGTACCCTTACCCTTGGAAACAAACATTCAATGTAGAACTAATACTCATAAATGCTTGTTTGTATTGATAAAGGTCATAGATTACAATAAATGTTTGGGTTTGAGCATAAAACTGTAATAATGTACCTAGAGTGTAAAAGACAAAATATATTCTAATTGTCTATGAACCATCATTTCATGTAAGAGGTTTTCTATTCTATTTATAGGCAGGCAAGATGCCTTTTTACAAAAGGACTAAACTACCGCAGACCTATACATCAGAACTAGTCTAAGTCTTGATCCGTATTTCTTCTTGTTCATCCGCATTGGCAAATGCGATGAACATAATCTCGTCTGCATTACTTCTGGTCTTCTGCATTTTTTAATGCGGAAGAACAAACACTTGTTAGCATTTGTTCTTTGCCTTCAACATTAACAAATGTAGTAAGCCGATACTTGATCTTCTACTGCAGAATCTTCATCCGAATTAATTCTTGGACTTGTGGGAATCTCAGCAGAATAGCCATCAACTCACCAAATGAATTGACATGTATGATCCTTTCAGGGTGTAACAATACTTCCCCTAAGGATTATAAATCCTATGTTCTTTGATGTTTGGGAGGTGATTGAGGTTGTGATGATTCTGCTGGGCCATGTGGAGGGATAAAAAATGCTACTTTAGTTGGATCCAAAATAGCCTTTATCATTTTGACAAAGTCTGTTGCATCTAATATCCTTTCCCTGCTCAACAAATGGATCTTCATCTTGCTCATATTGTAGATGGCTTATAGTGGTAATTGGTTGAGGGAGATAGGTTCCCAGATAGATACTGTAGACAGCCCATCTCTGTGAATTAATAAGCTTCCATCCACATCAACCTCCAACATAACAATATTCCCAAGCTGCAAAGGGGTCCTTTTCTTCTTTCTTTTTCTCTCTTGGTAATGATATGATCATATGCCATTTTGAGCAGCTTGATACACTTTAGAAAGAAGTGCATATGTTGTTCTCCTAGTTTGTTGCTGATTTCTCTGAAATGTGTGGTATATATGTAATGGATGTAAGATTCATGAAGCAGCCTTACCTCATATCCACTAAATAATCTTATTTCAGAACCTTCTTTTCCTCCCCATTTTGTTTTAATGACCACCTCATAAGTTTTCTCATCATAATACACATTTGAGATAGGTAAGGAGGATGGGTACCAGATACTAATTTTCTCTTCAACGATTCTGTTGGTTTCATTTTTAGCTCAGGAAACACAACTTCTTCAGCTTATTTTGTCTGCTTCTTCTTAACGGGATTGATGAAAGTCTTATCTTTCTTCATGCATATGGCTTTTAATGATTTGAAATTATCAGTTTGTTTGAACATTTTAAGTATGTTTTCAAATTCGAATCCCCTCAACATAGTTGAGTGATTGATCAGTTCTAGTTGAGCTAGTTCTTTTAAGTCATGGATCTACAGAGCATTTACAAGAGCAGAGCACTCTGTACAGAATTGGACCAGCCCAGAGATCCTTTTAACCATAAACATGTTGGAAGTGCTGTCATACATCCATGCAGTTATTTTCTCGTCAACTTTGCATTTGGGAGTAGAAACACATCTAATCAACTCGATAGTGGTTAACCCTTCTTGAGGTTTCAGTTGGGAGGGTTTAGCAAACCACTCAGGGATTTTATGAAGCACAGGTGGAAAATAGTCTTGATCTTGATGACTTAGTTGCATGTCTTGTGTCAACACTCTAGATGTTGGCTTTTTGTTGATGATTTCTTCTTTTATCTTCTTGAGCCTATCTTTCTTTTCATTAATAAGCTTGAGAGTGGCAGCTCTTAGTGAATTTGTTTTCATATTCCTCAGTTTTCTTCTTGTGAAGCCTTGACTTGAAAGGCAATCCTTCTTTCCTGATCAGACATGCAATAAAGATTCGGATGTTGGGGTGGAGGAGTTGATTTTGATTTCTTCATGGCAGGCAGTTTGTGCATAGGAGCTTTTTGAGAAGGAGTTCTCTCATACTCAGTTTCAAAGGATGGGTCCAACAGTTTGTTTACTTTCTCCTCTTCTGCTTTCATTCCCTCATATGTCATGCTAAAAACTTCATTAGCATTATAGCCATGGTTGATCAAGAACATGGCTTTCACCATGAGGTCATCAGTTTGTGCCTTGTCAACCATTTCATGCACACATTTCCCTTCTTGTACAGGGTTATCAACTATCACAGGCTCATTAGCCACATATCATCCTTCAATCTATCCTTCTTCAATGTCAATATAGACAACTTGTTTCTTCAATTAAGCCTCAGCTTGCTCATATTCTTCTAAGAATTTTCTATTGCAACAAGACTTCTAGGATCATTTGGTTTGATTCTCTTTACTGGTTCTTCTTCTTTCATAGGTCACATTCCCTTAGATTTCTCAAATAAATACTTCCTCTTTCTAGTGTAAGTTTGTATTGAGGGACCAGATGATGATTCAAGCTTTTCAACTTTCTCAGGCAATTTTTCAGTCTCTATTTATTCTTCATGATATGCAACAAGAGCTTTTTCTTCCTTTTCTCTTTCTTCTTCTTCATATAACTTTCTCATTATTTCTTTTTGTTCATCAGTCAAAGACATAGAAGGAACTATTTTCACACTCAACTTCTTTTCCAGAGGGACTGGAGATTAAGGAATGACCACTATGGGTTCAGTACCAGTCCTCTGGTCAACTATAAAATCCCAAAATTCATCATCAATGAAGAATTTTACAGATCTAAACCTGTCTAAGGCATTGATCATATCTTTGAATTCAGCCTCTTCTGTATGCATGCTGGCTGTTTCTTGTTAATATTCCACCATTTCCAATCGAGATTCATCTCGTTTTTCCTTGCTTGGTTTTGCTGCTTGTTCTAAGAATCTCATTCTTTTACCACGAGGAGAGTCATCACTACTCACCTCTGAATAGCTTTTAGATTATGTTTCTTGCTCATCTAGTTTCTTCAATTCTGATTCAGCTTCACTTTTGATTTAAACAAGCATCTTATGTTTAGCTACTCTCTTGTTTAGAAGTTCATTTTGTTTGTGCAAGTTAATGATAATTTCATCTTGCTCTTCAATTAGTTCTTCTTGTTCTTCCATGGCTATTGTTTGAATGAATAAAGTGTCCACGTTACCACTTATCTCATCCATTGCTTATTGAACAACGGCACTTAAGTTATTAATCTCCTTATCTTTCTTTTTCTTTTTAGCTTCATACTTTTCTTTTAAATCTTTCAACTCATTTTCCTTTTCATCAAGTTCAAGAAGTCTATCCTGGATGATACTTGCTCTTCTGCTCGGTACTCTTTCCATCTTTCCAACCTTTTGCATGAGTGCAGAAATAAACTCATCTTTTTCATGAGTTTTGTTCACATCAGATTCAGCAAAGCTCTCTGAAGCTGCAGCTTCAGATGTGTTTTTCATTACACACATTTGAACAGGTTGATCCTCCTCATCTGAAGATGATTTGGATTCTTTAGATGTGTTGGTGGAATCACCAAACTAAGTTCGATGAGCACTAGTAGGGAATGTTTGGGGTGGTGATTTAGGAGAGTGGTGAGGTGGTGATTTTGGAGAGTGATAAGGTGGAGATGTGATTGGTTGAGCCGATGGTGATGGGATAGGTGATTTATGAATTAAGTGGTTCGTGATTTATGGGGAGATGGTAATGGTTAAGGTATAAAAGGAGATGTGTTGCACTCTGAAAGGATCATACATGCCAATTCAATGGGTGATTTGATGATTGATTTGCTGGAATCCCATAAGTCTAACATGAAATGCGGATGAAGATCCTGCTCAAGAAAAAACAAGTATTGTCTTCTGTATTTGTCAATGCGCAAGACATAAAAAAATATGGAAAAGTATTTGTTCTTTCGCATGGACAAATGCGGATGACCAAGTGTTAATGCTGACAAGACTTTGCCCATCCGCATTTGACAAATATGGATGACCGAACAAATGCGTAGAAGTGTTTGTTCATCCACATTAACCAATGCGGATGACCAACATACATATGTGGATGATCAAGTGAAGAAATGCTAATCAAGTTAACTCATCCGCATTTGTCAAATGCGGATCAAGAGTTAGACTAGTTCTGATGTAATAGGTCAGGGATAGTTTAGTCATTTTGTAAAAGGCATCTTGTCAGCCTATAAATAGAATAGATAACCTTGTACATGAGGTCACGGCTGATAGACATAGAGAGTATTTTGTTGTCTTTATTTTCTGTAATCAATCATTTTCATTTATACAATACGAAAGCACTTATGAGTATAATTCTTGCATTGAATGTTCTTTGATTGTTTGTTTCCTCCATTCAATCATTGAATTGATTACCATATTTGATTCACAATAAGAATCTCAATCTTACTTACCCAGTCAAGATGCAATATCATGATCACGGGGACTAGTGTGAAGATCACCCCTAACTCTTCTTGGGGTGACACTAGCCTGGATCCTTCAACTCTTTCCTCAGCATGCCCAACATCAGCTTGAGCTTCATCCTGAATGGGCTCATCAACAGGAGCCTCCTGTTCTTCTATCTGCTAAATCATCCAAGGTAGTAGGGGAGAGTGTGCTCCACTGTAATAATTTCTTGGATCTCTTTTCTTAATGTATTTATAGGATTTGGAATCATAATGAGGAATATCCAAAGTTGGTCCTTCAAGTACAAGATCATGAAATGCTTCATTAATCAGACTTTGGAGAATCTTTGATACCTTAAGAACATATGCCTTCTTCCTTCTTGAATGTTAGAGGTTTAACCATTGAATATATAAGCAGACATGTTGAAAGGTCTGTTTGTGCATAAGGAACATATGGCATAGGAAGTGATCACACGTATATCATTCCAACCAGTCTTCCTCTTAGATAAACATTGTTGAAAGAGGTGAATTAGAAACCTCCATTGCAAATCTACCAACCCCTTTACAATTTGCTTTCCGTCATAGCCACCTTCATATCCAATTTCTGCAAAGAAAGAGGTGATTTATTCATCTTCTAACTCAGTGGGAGCCCTCATCACCAAACTGTAGATGCTGTCTCATAGTTTGTTCGTGATGGTCAAAAAGAAATCATCACTAATTCTTCCCTCTAGATTCCTTTCACCCTCCACATTAGTCACTTCTGTAGTACTCCAGAATGATCTCATATATCTTTCAAAGATGATCAGCCTGATTGTAATAGCATGACCTATTCTGGTAGTAGATATGAATCTGATCATGTCTCTCAGTCCTTCAGCTTCACATACATTAGGGTCCAAATAACCGCTGACGTTATGGAGCTTGCTCCATGTAAGATTATCCATTTAATCTGGATTTAAGACATATGAGTTAGATTTGATGAGAAAGTATATGCACCATTCATTAGTTTGACTGTTAATGGTCAAAGATGAATGTTTCATGTTAATGTTTATTGTTGTCACGTCAAATGGTGATTTTATAATGAACAACCACAGTTTCTCTGTTTTTCAAGTTTAAGTAAATGCGTTATTAATATGATCGACCATTTATTAGATTTTTTTTCTCGAATTTGTTCCATATTTTCAGTTTTCATCATGCTCTTTTCTTATGATAAACACAACTATGAAGTTTTTTCATGATGAGTAGAATTCCTCTAACTTTGCATGTTCATTGATGTCGAAAATGTATAACTTTTCTTTGAATAAATATGATTTTGGGTGTTCTTCATTAACCCTGGGTTCTTTGTTCAATTCTAGTTCAAAAGTCTAAAAGTTAGGTCACAAAATATTTTGTAAATTTCACCTTTCTGTCAATACTATTGTTGCTTAGAATCAAAGATAAGAACAGATTGAGGAGAAGACACTAAAATCTCTGGTTGTTGATGATGTTGATCAATGAGGATGTACAGTGGTTTTTCGCTCGTCTCATTATGGAATCTCTCAAATTTGTAATGTATTAATGACCATTTGAATTTCCTTTCAATAGTCAATTAATGGTTTTTACAAGATCTTACAAGTTCCAGAGCAAATGCGGTCAGATTTTTAAATCAATGTAGCAAATGCGGAAGTGAAAATTTTAAGTACTTTGGCTATCCGCATTAGTTTACTATTGTAAATGCGGAAGTGAAAATTTTAAGGTACTTTGACTATCCGTATTTGTTTACTGTTGTAAATGCGGAAGTGAAATTTTTAAAGTACTTTGACTATCCGCTTTTGTTTAGTGTTGTAAATGCAGAATTGAAAATTTTAATGTTGTAAGGCATATAGCTGGTAAATCATCGCTTATAGCCGGTAAATCATCGCACAGAAAACATATACTTTGCATTTAATCGTTAATAAACAAATGTCATCTCATTTCATCATGAAAACTTTTGCAAAATAATGCATCATTTGTCGGTTACAAAATTTCATTATTGTATTACATCACAAAAGCTTTAAATAAATGGATGCCATCCAAAAGAGTTGAGCAACTGCGTCGTGCCATCCTTGGCAACCTTACCTGCCAACTGGAAAATGCATAAAAGTCAGCGTTGCTGAGTGAGTTCTAGTTTTATAGCAAAACATTCTTCTCTTTCATAAAACCATGCTTTCTTTTATAGTCATATTATACTTTGCATTCGTTCATGATCATACATCGTACGTACATACAGATAATATCATTATTATCTTCGTCATTCTTTCGTCCATACTTTCATTCATTCATTTCTTTCATCATCACCATGAACTTTACCCTTCATGCTCGTGATACTATGCCTAAGCCTATAAAAGACCTTCATCGGTGGTGCCGAGCACCAAGTGGTCACAATACCTAAGGTAAAGTTCAGGTAAACAATTGCCATATGCTATGCCCTTCATGCTCATGATACTGGACCTAAGTCTATAATAAAAGACCTTCATCGGTGGTCCCCAGCACCAAGTGGTCACAGTACCTAAGACACGCAACAATGGTTCATCCATATGGTCAATCACAAAAAAGGACCCCAATGTGCATCCTTCGCAGTAGCTAACCCGCACACCGTTGAGCTAACACCTACAGTGGGTGTGCACCTCCATACATTTGCTTGCAAGCCTTTCTTACATTCATTCATTCATTAATGCATGCAATAATTATCATGTTCCTCTTTCATTATCTTTTAATTTATGTTACATAATACTTCGTTCATTCATTATCATAACACGTAAGCCATAGGAAAGATAATCATACAACATCACAAGGAACGTAAACATATGATTCATACATCATCATGCAGGGCATCATACATACATAACATACATCACGCATAACAATGCAATATGATCATCATCATGCATAAACATCAAGCACATAACATTACATGCCCATCATACCATTTATGACCTCCAAAGTCAACTTACATAACCCTCCAGGAATCTCCTAGGTCAAAGCCTACATTACCTCTTTTTCCCCCAAAAAGTCAGAATTTTTTTAAGTGTTCATCCGCATTTCCTATAGTCATCCGCATTTCCTACAGTTTATCCGCATTGGCTATAGTTCATCCGCAATTGTTATCCGCGTTTGCCTAACTCATCCGCATTTGGTCTCCTTCATCTGCATTAACTCACTTCATCCGCATTGACTTACTTCATCTGCATTGACTTACTTTGCTCATCCACATTTCCATACTTAGTCAAATGTTCATCCTCATTTCCTGCACTTGGTCAATGCTCATCTGCATTGACCTCATCCGTATTGACCTCATCCACATTGACTTCATCCGCATTAACTTACCCATTGGTTAATGCCCATCCGCGTTAACCCTTTTTCATCCGCATTTAGTTCCAAACACTTAATCTGATTTACAAACTTATCAAGTGGGTCTAAAACATCATACTCAATTCTCATGCACCATTCATCATGTTCTAAGCTTAAATCTTACTCTCTATGCCTTAGAAACACAATCATACATCATCAAGCACGAACATAGTCACACATCACATCATAATATCATCATACACACATTCAAGCACACCGGTCCGAAACCCAGTTTAATAAAACATACATTCATGCATTTCCAGCCCCAGAATTAGTTAAAAACCAGTATAAGACGGGTCGTAGAACTCCCCTTTGCAGCTTTTGAGTATGGCATCCTCCAAACTCATTTGCAAATTGAAATTAACTACTTAGAAACCCACTAAAAACATACCCGAACACATACAAACACAGACAAGCATAAACCCGAGGATAAGACCAGTCAAGAACACCATAAAAGCATGAATTCTCACCTTGAATTTGAATTCTTTCTTGTTCTTCCTTCAAAACCGAGAACTTGCTGCTCTTTCTCTCTCTAAAACATGAAAATCAGTGGTGTATGTGACATATGGGCGGCCATGCCACCTTTTACACCAACTTTTCAAACATTTTGTCCTTTTGGACACTTTTTACCCCTAGACTTGGGTTTTATTTCTTTTCCTTCTTCTCTTTCACTTTATTCATTCTTTTCTTTGACTTTAAAATACCGAGTGTTACAAATTTACTTTGACTATGTGCATTTGTTTACCGTTATATATGCAGAAAAACAAAGTTCGTCCACATTTGTGTACTATAGCGAATGCGTAGTAGAGATACTTAGGTTTTTTACATCCTGCATTTCTTCACTGTAGTAAATGCTAATGAACAAAGTTTGCCAGCATTTGTGTATTGTAGTAAATGCGTGTGATCAAAATGGTTTCAGCATTAATATACTATTGCAAATGCCTGTGAGTTAATTTTCCACATTTACATCATGGTCATCCTTTGTGTCAGAAGAGATTGGGCACTTGTTTATTCATTTTAAAATTACATAAAAAGTATTGTGAAATGCAAAACAAATGCTGTAGATCATATCTTTGTCCGCGTAGATTTTGAATCAACTTTTCATGTTTGATTGAAATGCGGTAGAGTAAAACTTTATCCGCATTGGTTTATCTATGACATAAATAGTTACCCGCATTGGTTACATGCATGGGTTACCTACACCAGCATTTACGAATGCAGGTAACCGTATTAAGTTTTGAACTTAATCAAAGCTTAATATTTTCTGTTTTTGAATTTTCTTGTTATGAAAGTTTTCTTTGATTGAATTTGTGTCTTATAAAGTTGTTGACTGCTGTTGGAGTTGTCAATTCTTGCTTGGATTGACCTGTATGTCAGAAGTGATACAAGTTTCCCATTGTTTGACTGATCTTGGACTTTTCGTGCTTCGAAGAATCTCCATAGACTGAGATCCTTTGGTATAACTTCTGCATCAACACATGCTTCTTTTTCTTTTGTTTTTTATATTTAAGCAAGTAATTTAAGAAAGTAAAAAATCTATATAGACCTAATAATCAAAACTTTAAATTACCCCCCCCCCCCTAAAGTTTATATCCACATCTGGATTGAAAATTTAATGATTTAAAACTTTTGAGTATAATTTTGATTATTAATAATGAGGAGAAGTCTATCTTTTGTTGGGATCATATCAATCTTACATTACACATGTGCATCCTTTATGATAATATGGACATGTTTTTGAACGTGATGATTGAAGGTATGTTTGTCCTCTTAAGCTCATACCAGGTTGATATTTTGATGCAAATGATATTTATCATGTTTTTTTGGTTGATTTAATTATTCAATATGTACCTCACACACAAGCATGGAATGATCAACCATCTTTATACAATGCATCATAGAACTTTTTAACAACTTTCCGTACCAGGTTACTTGAGTTATGAGAACTCGTTTTCACTAATCCTCATTGGGATTCTTTTACTTTGATCCTTTTCATGATGATTCACATTGGGATTTTTTTCACTTTACTTTGGAAGGTGATCCATGACAGGATTCTTTTGTTCATTCACTAGGAATGTATTGCTTTTCTAGATTCATTCAATTTGGTTGTGTTCCTCATTGGGAATCATTTGGATGAGTACATATGCACTATGTGCTTGTTTCATCAGGTCTTTGCTTAGCAAAACAAAGATGAAACTTGATTCATGTGAAAGAGATTGATAAAGTATCATTGACTGGTGTGTTTAGGTTACTACACACATGCCTTTAGATAAGCCAATACATACTTGTACTTTGATATGAGCGTTTCACCATTGAATAAGATGTTAATTCATCATTGCATATATCTTCACTTCTAGGTTGAGCCTACCAACATATCTGGTAAGTAATGATAGTCTTGCAAATTTTGATATAAAGCACAGTGAATGATATAACGACTGTAATTATATCATTTCCCAGTTACTCTTTTCTTCCTCAAAATTAGATTTTTTATGTGTTTTTCTGGTGTTTTTGACTTGTTTTTGATGTTTTGATTGGTTTTACTTAAGATTAATCATAACAATTGATGGAACTAGAAATTCAAACTGACTATGTTCAAATGCCTTTTTGAATAAATCAGCAAATTGATTTTCAGTGGGTATGTGAATCAATTTGATTAGCCTCTTTTTAGCATAGTCTCTCAAAAAGTGATATCTAATTTCAATGTGTTTTGGTTTTGAGCACTGAATAGGATTATTTGTAATAAAAACAGCTTTTGTGTTGTCAATGTAAATTGATGTGTGCAAGAAGCTAGAACCATAATCAAGCATGTGGTTTTGAATCTAGAGTACTTGATGGCAACAAGCTGATGTTATAATATACTCAACTTCTGCTATTGATACAGATACGTTTGTCTGCTTCTTGCATTGCCATGAGACCGGTCGAGGACCAAGAAATTGACAACCGCTAGAGGTGGAATTTCTATTGAAGTTGCATCCTCCATAATCACTATTTATGAAGGCACAGAGATTGAAGTCTCCTTCCTTTGGATAGCATAACCCAAGAGCTAGTTTGCCCTTCAGATATCTCAATATCCTCTCAACTACATTTACAAGTGATTCTTTTTGGATCAACTTGATACCTGGAACACACACAAACTCCAACATAATATAAGGCTTGCTAGCAGTTAGATACATAAGTAAGCCTATCATGGATCGACATTGAGTCCAATCAATAGATTTGCCTTCTGGATCAAGACCACTCTTCACTTTGGTATCAGCTGTTGTTTTAATAGACTAACAATCAGGAAAATGAAACTTCTTCAGCATTGTTTCCATATATTGTCTCTTGGACTTGCACTCCATAGAAGAAAGTGAGTTCTCCCATTGCACTAATTTGGAATTTTGAATGAATTAGGTCTTCAAAATCTTTGTAGAGTTGCTAGTTTGTAGAGCCAACTATAATGTCATCCATATAAATATGGACTACTAGCATGTCTCTTCCTCTTCTCCTTCATAAGAGAGTCTGATCAATCTTTCCTCTTTCGTAACCATTTATAAGAAGAAAGGATGATAGAGTCTCATACCACTTTCTTGGGGCTTGATGAAGGCCATACAGGGCTTTTTCAAGCTTGTACACCCTGTGAGGGAAATCTGGATCTTGAAAGCCAGCTTGTTGACTCACATAGACCTCCTCAGCAATCTTTCCATACAAGAAGGCACACTTCACATCCATTTGATAAATAGTAAATTTGATGGAGGCAGAATATGCTAGAAAGATTCAGATTACTTCTAATCTGGCAACAGGCACAAACACTTCATCATAGTCAATTCCTTTTTATTGAGTGTATCATTGTGCCACTAATCTTGCTTTATTTCTCATGACGATCCCTCTATCATCAGTTTCATTCCTGTATAGCCATGTAGGGAAAATGGGGTATTGTCCTTCAGGAAGGTCTAGAAGTTGCCATACTTCTTGCTTCTTTAATTGTAGCAATTCTTCTTGCTTTACATCAATATAACTGTTGTCTTGAGAAGCCTCTTTGATTTTTTTGGCTACCGTTTCACAAAGGAAGCATGAGAACAAATAGATGTTTGCAATTGCAGACTTGCTTCTTGTCACCCGTTCATTAAGTTCACCAATAATGCTTTCCACTAGATGATTCTTTTGTATTCTGGTGGTAGGAATTGAGTCACCAACTATGGTTACATCAAGATTGGAGACATTCAGACCATTATAGTGAGAGGCGCTTTCATCTTGTACAGTTGGGAAGTTATGAAGATAATCTGATTGAGTTTCTGTGGCTGCTACAGCATGTGCAATACATTGATTGTTTCCATTATTTGACATTCTTTCTATTTCAACTAGACGTGTAGCTAGATCTTGAGTTCTTCCTTGAGTTGATGGATCTTCACATGGTGAAGGTATCAAGCTTGGACCAGCAGCAGTTGATAAACTTTGATTTTGTGATCATTTCCTAATGGGATCAGCTTGTATTGGAACATCTTGGTTTAGACGTGGAGTGGATGATAGAGGTATCATTGGAAAGTCATCATTTTGTTCTACTCTCGAATAAGGTTTAGCCAAATATTTGTTTCGTGCATCAGACAAATGAAATTGATCAAATGATTTTGTTAAAGAGTAAATATCAAACAACCAGTCAGGACCATTTATAGATTTAGGAAATGAATGTTCTTTGAATTAAACATTAGTTGATTCATCAATAATGTTTAATCTAGGATTAAACACTCTGTAAGCCTTTTAAACTAAAGAATAACCTACAAAGAATCCTTTATCAGACTTGGATGAAAAATTTCCCAAATAGTCTCGGGTGTTTAATAATGAGACAAGAGTACCAAATGACTTGAAAAATCCAATGAATGGTTTTCTGTGAAACATCAGTTCATAAGGATTCATGTGACTTTCTTTTACAAACAGTGTTCTATTTTGCACAAAGCATGAACTGTTAACTGCCTCTGCCCAGAAGGTAATAGGCAGTTTAGCATCGGCTAGCATTGTTCTTACTGCTTCAATTAGTGTTCTATTTCTCCATTAAGCTACCCTATTTTGTTGAGGAGTTCTAGCTATACTAAATTGATGAGCAATGCCTTTAGTTGTATAGTATAAACTCATGTCCTCATTTTAAATTCTGGTACCATTATAACTTCTTATTGTTTTGACCTTATGATCGAGTTGGTTTCAATTTTTGTGATAAAGTTTTGAATAATTTGGGATGCCTCATTTTCATGAAGTAAGAAGAAGACCCATGTGAATCTTGAAAAGTTATCAATGATTACCAAACAATTTTGTTTCTTTCCAATACTCATGACATGAGTTGGTCCGAACAGATCCATATGAAGAAGTTTCAATGGAGAATTGTTTGTGTTCACCAGCTTGGATTTATTAGAAGATTTGTGTTGTTTTCCTTTGAGGCACGCTGAACAATGATCGACAAAATGAATTTCCTTTTGAGGAAGACTAATGACATGATTTCCTTTGACTAGTATGTTAATGTTTTTAATGATTGTGTGCCCCAAACGTCTGTGCCAAAGCTATGACACATCAATGATCTTTTGACAAAAGACATGTTTCTTCTGTAGGTGATGCACAACACAAGTTTAAAACATAAGTATTATTCTTCCTCGGGGTCTTTAGGACAACCCATTTATCAGAGATCTGAAATCCAGGTTTTAGAATGTAGCAATAGGTGTCTATAAAGTGAGTTGAATATTTCTTGTCACAGATTTGAGACACGCTTAGTACATTGAAGTTCAGCTGTTCACAGTAGTTCACTCTGTCAAAGCTCAGCATTCCATTTGTCACCCAACCTTCACCTGTAATTCTTCCACCCTGTGAATCTCCTCCAAATACCATAGTAGTTCCTTGTATATGCTTGAAGTCATGAAGGAGGGAACAGTCTCCGGTCATGTGTCGGGAGCATCCACTGTCCACGTACCATATGCTATTAAACCTATGTGAATGAACTTGCGAGAAAAAAGAACTAATTAGAAGAAGGAACCCAAGCCATAATGGTCTTCGGTTTCCCCATCCTATTCATGATAGTGACCTCTTGGTATTTCCCTCTAAATTGTGGTTTAGATAGAGGTGTCCTTAGAGATTTTTTGGTAGTAACTTGATTGAGTCATCTCATCAACATCTACTGAAGAGTTAGAGGAGTAATAAAACCTTTGGAATTTTTTTCTTTGTAGATATTTAACCCGTTTTTCATTATCAAAAATTACTTTTGGTTTGGGATGGTTAATTTTGGGTTTCATTGTTTGGTGTTTTCTTTGACCCTTCGACAATTCCTTCTAGTTGCTCCTGTCATTTGTTGATCTAGTTATCCTAGATTGATTGTTGTAAAAATGAGGTCTAACAATGTATTTCAAAGTTGATGTTTTTGAGATGGTTTGTTTTGGGGAACTCTCATTTGCTTCTGACTAAAGTAACAATCAGATGTATTGTGATTGTTTGCATCACAGAGTGAACACTATTTGTTAAAGTAGCAGTTTTTGGTGGAATGATTGTTCACATCACAGATAAAGCAGTAGTGATTGAAAAAGCACTCATTTATTTTATGATTAAAGATGTTGCATATGTCATAGTACAGTTGTTTATTTCTTGGATCAGATTTTGGTTTGGTGGGTTTAGGTGATTTGTGACACCCGGATATATTTTTTTTCAAGAAAGAAGAATAAAGTGAATGAAAAGAAGGAAAAGAAATAAAACCCAAGTCTAGGGGCAAAAAGTGTCCAAAAGGACAAAATGTTTAAAATGTTGTTGAAAAAGGAGGCTTGGCCGCTCATCACCCTTTCTACACACAACATTCTTGGATTTTTGAAAGAGAGTAGCAGGAACTAGAGGACTCTTGGTTTTGAAGAGAAACAAGAAGAAAAGTGTGAATTCAAGGTAAAAATTCATGTTTTTATGGTGTTCTTAACCGGTTATGTCCTGAGGTTTATGCTTATTTGTGTTTGTATGCGTTCGTGTCTGTTTTTAGTAGGATTCTAGGTGATTGAGTTCAATTTGCAAACGAATTTGGAAGAAGCCATACTTAAGAGCTACAAAGGTGAGTTCTAGAACCCCTCGTTTTACACGTTTAAACTGATTTTAGGGCTGGAAATGCATGAACGTATATTTTTATAAAATTGGGTTTTAAACTTGTATGTATGAATGTATGTATGCTATGATTGCGATGTGATGTTGGTAAATGTTCATACTTGTTGATGCTACGGTTGTGTTTCAAAGGCTTAGAAGGTAAGATTTAAGGTTAGAACATGATGGATGGTGATTGGGAACTGAAATTTGATGTTTTAGGCTCATAGGTTAAGTTTTAAAATCTGCTTAAGTATGGAAAGTCAATGCGGATGAGTATAGAAAGTCAATGCGGATGATAGTTAATGTGGAAGAGCATTAATCACTAAGTAAGTCCATGCAGATGAGTATGGAAAGTCAATACGAATGACAGTTAATGTGGATGAGCATTAACCACTAAGTAAGTCAATGCGGATGAGCAATGGATGAAATACGAATGAACATTGACTAACTATATGAAATGCGGATTAGCAAAAGTATGGAAATGCGGATGACAAATGCGGATGAACTGTAGCAAATGCGGATGAGTAATACCAAATGCGGATAAGAAATGCCCATGGAGTATGGGAAATGCGAATGAACAAACCCCAATGCGAATGAACACTTAGACTTTTTGGAGAAAAAGTGTAATTTAGGCTTTGACTAGTGAGGTTCTCGAGGCGATATAAGTTGACTGTTTGAGGTCATGTATGTTATGTATGTATGATGCCATGTATGATGTTGTGGTATGTGTATGTTTATGTTCCTATTATGTCTGTTTATTTTCCAATGGCTTTACGTTAAATGTTAATGAATGAAATGGAAAGTATTATGTAACGTAAAGTGGAAGGTAATGAAAAGAGGAACAAAAATGAAGAATGCATGCATTAATGAATGAAGGAACGTAAGAAAGTCTTGCAAGCAAATGTATGGAGGTTCACTCTCAATGCGGAGTGTTAGCTCAACCGTGTGCGGGTTAGCTACCACATGAGGATCCACACTACGGACTAATCCGTATGATTAAGCAAACGTATTGAGGTTCACACCCAATGAGGGGTTGTCAGCTCAATTGTGTGCAGGTATATACCCCATGAGGATGCACACAGGGCTTCAGTCTTTGTGATTGACCAGACGTATGGGGTCCTTGTCGCTTAACCCTAGATGAATTGCTTGGTGCTCTAGAGGGGGGTTCGGCACATGATAGGACCCAGATGAAAACGAAAGATAGTAAAAGTACGAAATGGACGATGATGAAGATAATAAATATTATCTATGTGTACGTATGATGTGTGATCACATTTTTAAACCTGTTATGTTCTGAAAGAACGGTTTTCAACGAAAGATAAAGTATCTTTTATTTTAAAACTAGAACGCACTCAGGAACGCTGACTTTTTATGCATTTTCCAGTTGGGTGGTGAGCATTGCTGAGGATGGCACGGGGAAGCTACTTGGCTCTTTTTGGATGGCATCCATTTTTATATTGGTTTTGTGATGCAATGCAACAAGTATTTTGTAAGCTGATGACGATGTATTATTTTGTAAAAGCCTTTATAAAGAAATGTAATGTCGTTTTAAATGTTTCCACTACAATGGTTATTTAAGATAAATGTAAATATGTGTTTTATGTGCAATGAACCATCAGCTGTAAGCGTCCCGGGAACGGGGCCTTACAAGTTGGTATCATAGCCAAAGTATAAGTGAAACGGGTAAATTTTCAAAACAAACCTTAACTTAAACTGAAAATGGGATGGAAATGGAAGGGATGCCAGTCTGAGTAGCTACGTGTCATCAGGTATATTCGTAATGTTAACCGGTATTATGTGCGCATGTTATGAGGTTATGTGTTGTTTGTAGACTTAGATACTGATGTAGTCAGGACATGTAATGCTTGGGGTATGAAGAGTAAAGTAAGTAGCTAATCACAACTAGCCACTGTAATTAGGGACTTACTATACTCGACATAAACTGAGTTGTTTCCTTGAATGAGCATGTTGGTGTTTGAATCTTTAAGTGTGTGTTAGAGGTTGGCCGTTGGTAGATCATCAAAAGCTTTGCGTGGTGGTGGTGGACGTGGTGGTGAACCACGGGTCACGAGAGGAAGGCTTAGAGTTGAAAAGGTGTTTCATGAAGAACTAGAGAACCCTCACTTGGAGGGTGGAGATGAGAGTGCTAATCTGAGAGCCTTAGTAAAAGAGGCGGTTGTGAAAGAAGTTCATTAGGTCATGCAGACAATCTTACCGTCTGTGGTGACCGAAGTTATCAAGGATGTGAGGGAAGGTGAAAGGAAGGAGAGAAACAGACCTACGGATGAAGGAAGATAGCCCGAGATTGATACTGTTCTGCCTGATGACGAAGAGGAGGAAGAAGAAAACCATGCACCGGAGGCGGCACGAGGCTGTAACTACATGGCATTTCAAAGGTGCAAGCCCCCTACTTTTGATGGTAACAGAATTGCTGCTGCTGCTCACTGATGGGTGAGAGAAATGGAAATTGTTGTGAATATCAGCGAGTGCCGAGAGGACCAGAAGGTGAAGTTTGCTGCCCACTCATTTATGGACTCAGCTCTAAGTTGGTAGGACAATATTGTCCAAGCTGAGGGTAGTCGGGCTATTGGGAGGATGAGATAGTCTGAGCTGAAAAAGCTGGTGATTGAGGAGTTCTATCCTCATAGGGAAATGGATATGTGGAAAGGGTGTTCCTGCAGCTAGAGGCGGGAACGACGCCACATCAGCAGTACACTATCAAATTCAATGAGATGGCACGTCCGGTGCCGAAACAAGTGACACCCATGTCACAGAAAATCAAGTGGGATGTTCAGGGCTTGCTCGCGGATATCCGTAGGCACATGATCGCTGCCCGACCGAGCATGTTTAGGTCGACAGTTGATCTGGTAAGAAGATTGTATGACGAGCGAGAGGTGGTGGTCGCTGAAGTGAACAATAAGGGTAGTGGTGATCGAAACTGGAATGGGAAGAGGTTTGGTCGTTGTGATGCCTCGACGGGTAGCAAGAAGGCACAGGTGGAGGGAAATCTTTGTGTTTTAATTAAGGCTTAGCTTTCTACCTTTTTTGAAAAACTTCTTTGCTCTCATACCAATCATGGCCATTTGCAATTGTAAAACTATTTCTTCTAGATTATGTAGATCCATATCCTCCAAGTCTTCCCAGATCAGATGTGCAGATGTGAGTCTTCCCCCCAAATAAGCTTCAAAACTTGAAACAAAGGCATTGTAAGTCGCTTTTTGTTCATCAGCTCTTGTATCATGAGGGGTGTTTGGAAGAGTTGCTGAGAATCCGGCTGATTGGGATGATGTTGATGGCCTGTTGATAGGTGGAGCTGCAATGAATCCAGTGGTCTTCACTTGATCCCTCTAGGAATGAAAATCATCTTCTTCAATAATGAAGGCATTTTCCATAGTATCAGAGTCAGATGGAAATTTGTATGCTTCAATCACTCTTGGTCCTCCTAGATTCATGCGTCTTTCATCAAGCTCTAATGTTTTTATCTTGGCTATCATAATATCCAAAGTAGTACTCTCAACATCGAGAGTATTTTTAATGTGGTCATATTTTGTTTCTAGCTTTGAGGATGACTGTGCATCATTTTCTTGTTCAACTTCTTGACTTTGTAGGTGACTCCCATTATCTCTAAATCATTTACCTGCTGCATAAATCTGGGGAACTATTTAGAGATGGACTCCCTTTGGAGTCATGAAATGTTTTATATTGATTAACAAGTTTATCCATTAATTTCAGCAACTTCACTGCTTCCCTCACACATGATCAGCAACATCCCATACTACTTTGGAAGTTGAATATTTTTCTAGTCTTTTCAGCATATCCATCTTGAGTGCTTGAGTAAGAATGGAGTAAGCTTTTAGAGCAATCTTGATTTTCTTATAGTCATCATTATCAAGAGTCAAGTATTAAATTGGGATTCTTGATGTTTTGTAGATGGTAGTTTGATGTGCTAACAGAGTAACCGGAATGTGTGGCCCGTTGCAAATTGAAATCCAATAATCTGGATCTACACGTATAATATAGTTCATGAATCTAATTTTCCGTTGTTTAAATTCAGATTTATGTTTGTATGACCATGTTCTAAAAAACTAATTGAATCCATTTTAACAAGGTGTTTTAACTTGTAAAAATATAGATTGGGTAAGTTTTAATATTAATTAGTCCAAATAGTCTAAATCGTTCAACAAATGCTTAATAGATCAGATATGTTAATGTTTCTTGGTTTCTGTTGCAGCTTTTGTTATATTCCTGTTCTTCGTATCAATTTGTAGGTTTTGTGTATAGTTCTTGAAGGTGAGAACGTGTTGACAAAGGTTTTTTAAGAGTATTTTCTATTGTTTACTAAGTAGAGATGATAGAATACTCTATTAGTAACTCAATCACCAAATCAATCAAGTTCAATCAGTTCTTGGGTAGATCTAAAAATGATCCGAGAGCCAATGCTCTGATACCAATTGACTGGGTAGTGAGATACAGATTCTCACTTAGGATCGAATATAATGATTGAAGGTGGGAACAAACGATCCATAAACATTCAATGCAAAAGTAATACTCATAAATGATTGTTTGTACTCATAAAGGTGATAAATTATAATAAATGCTAGGGTTTTAGCATAGATTAGTAATAATGCACCTATAGAGTAATAGAAAAAATATATTCTAATTGTCTATCAACAATCATTTCATATACGAGATTTTCTATTCTATTTATAGGGAGACAAGATGCATTTTTACAAAATTACTAAACTACCACTGACCGATACATCAGAACTAGTCTAAGTCTTGATCCACATTTCTTCTTGTTCATCCGCATTGGCAAATGCAGATGAGATGGACTTGAACAACATTTCTTCACTTGATCATCCGCATTAGTATGTTGGTCATCCGAATTGGTCATCCGCATTGGGTAATGTGGATGAACAAATACTTGTGTGCGTTCTTGTCCGGTCATCCGCATTGGCAAATACGGATGAACAAAATCTTGTCTGCGTTACTTGTGGTCTTCCGCATTTGTTAATACGGAAGAACAAACACTTGTAAGGATTTGTTCTTTTCCTTCCGCATTAACAAATGCGGTAAGCCAATACTTGATCTTCTACTTCAGAATCTTCATCCGCATTAATTCTTGGACTTGTGGGAATTTCAGCTGAATAACCACCAACTCACCAATTGAATAGGCATGTATGATCTTTCAAGATGCAACACCTTGGGTGCAGGGTGAGGCATCTTCTTGTTCCCACCATCATTGATGGTGAGAATAGGTAAAACTCTTTTACCCATGGCGGTCTTGGCTATTTTTAGCATAAAGTGAAGCTCACTTATGTTGTTGTCCCCACCCGTTCATGTTATAATTCATGTAAAAGTTGTCAAACCTTTTTGACATAGAGTCGAGGATCAATTACGTAGCCAACTCTTCCGAGGCGAGACAATTCAGCCTTCGGAGTCGGTCAATATGGCTCTTCATCTTAAGTACATAAGATGAGACTAATTGGGTGTCATCCATACGACATGCATTGACTACTCGAACTATTTCGAAGCGTTCTATACTTGCCTGTTGTGGGAACGTTTCCTCAACTGCATAATCATGTCGTATGCTCGGTGATGTTCTACTCCTTTTGTAGTTCCGGAGTCATACATGCCAACATGAGGCATGTCAATCGGACCGAGTCCTCAGTGTATTTCACCCAATTATTGAAGGCCTCGTCATCTTCCTCATTGGGTTCATCAGGAATCAGATCGTCTAAAATATATGACCATTTCTCTTGCTTGAGAACAATTCTCAAGTTTCAAAACTAATCAATAAAGTTGTTATGGCTTAGACGCTCCTTTTGGAGAATGGTTCTTAGTGATAGTGTATGAGCGGATGGGATATCATTGTTTTCGTTGTGGTTGGTGGCCATCTACAAAAATTTAACAAAGTTTAGGTGACCTTTATCCTATTATTTAAATTAATAAGGTAGTCAACATTTGACAATTGTAACCCTTTGCAACTTTTAGAAGTATGGGATCGACTTAAACATCATTTGTATAGTTGGCGTTTATCCTATCAACACCCTTTGTAAACCATAATGTATGTGATCCATTTAACTTGTTTTGCAAATCAAGTCACCCTAGTTACACACACATGTGGTTTTACCAATACAAGTGGTTAGGTGACCTTTATCCCACAAATATGGTATTCCCACCTTAAATCACAAGTTCCCTTAATTGGTTAGGTAACCTTTATCCCATTTAGAGTTTCCAAGTGAGTCAAGTCTTCTGCAAAAGGATGGTGTTAAACTTGTTTTCAAAATAAATTTTAAGTTTTCATAATTCTAGTTTAGAAAACTCTACGTACCTTGTATTTGTATGCCTTCAAACATATGGTACCATATGGTTCCCCTTTTAATAAAACCCCTTTTATTAGAATAGTTAATCATTTTAATAACCTTTTATTAACCACTTAATGATAAGAACAATTATTTTTTTAGCTTGTTATGTTTGTTAATTAGTTTGTTATGCATATCCTTATATCAAACAACAACCATAAAACAAACAACCAAACAAGCACAACCATACAATCACAAGTGCATAACCATATCCACTAAGTTAACTAGACTTGTTTGCCATCACAAGTTTTGTCCTTTGGTCTTTCCTAAGGGTTAACAATAACACGTCAAAATTTCTCCTTGAACTCCCACTTGAATCCGATCCAAATGCTTCAAGTGTCCATGTTGTTGTGTTCTTCCTTTGTATCTTCCTTTGATTCTCCAACTTGTGCATCTTCTTTTACAAAAAATATATCCTAATACAATTTTCTTAATAAAAGAATTTCACCTAATCTATTTATTACATAACCAAAGAATAAATAAATTCCAATCCAAAGAAACAACAAAAAATTATTATTACAACCTTTTAATGAATAAAACCCAACATGACAAAAAAATATTCAACTAAATCCAAAAAAAACTTTTTCAAGGCTATGTTATGCACCAAAAAATGTATCCAAATGCAAGATTCAAGAACAAAATACACTCCCTTTTTAACCCCTAAAATTTCAGCCAACATAAACCAAAATTTTAGGGTATTTGTCCAAACAAAATAATCAACCATTTGACATAAATCTGTCAAGATTTATTCTAAAGCAACTAAAATAAAACTTGAAATACAATGGATTCGTACATCCAAAAAACCAGCCCCTAATAGGTTCAAAAAATCCAACAAAACTAACTTTTCTTGGACTTTTGAAGCAAGTTATCCACATAACCAGCTCTAATGAAAATGTCGGGTTTGTTAGAAGTTAATCAAAGATTGTTTAACCATTTAACAAAAAACACATCGGATATTAAGAGATATACAACATATTTTAGTGGCTGGAAATAAATCATTTTATAACGAAGATTACAAACCCAAGAACAATGACCATATATTTGAAAACAAATGTTATCAAAACATAAACAACCATAGGGTGTTCTTAGAATACTACCTTTGTTAGAACAAGGAGATATGAGATAGATGAAGAAGATGATGCTTTTGATTGTAAGCCTCCAAAGAAGAAGACCTAAAGCTAGTATACCCCCAAGCTTCTGGCAAATACACCTAACTTGTTAGGAAGTTTAACCCCAAAATCTTCTTAAAATCTCTTCAACTTGGTCCGAAAATTGCAAGAAGAATAAGAGAGAAGAAGTTGCACCTTTTGTATGTGAGAGAATGTGGTTGGAGTGGAGTGTGAAATTGTTAAAGTCTTGTAATAAATCAAGACAAGGAATCCCAAGGTGAGCATGCAAGGGGGCGACCGAAAATTGAGAGGTTCCCTCCCATCTTTAAAAAATTTTCACACTCATTTTATTATGTATAAGTTTATAAAATTAAACCCTTTTAATTTTATAACTTAACCACACTTTTAGCTATAGTTATTTAACCTACTTAAATAACAATACAAATGATTTCTCATGAACAAAATATCCATATAATTTGTTCTATTTCAAATGCAATAATTTAGAAAATCCATTTTCTAAATTGGTGTCAATATTTATTTGTTCGATCATATCAAGAAATAAATATTTATTGGTGTTTGTTAACTTGTTTTTGGGTATGACCCGACTTGGATCATACCGTACTAACCTCATCAATCTTGTATGTTTCTTGGGCACATAAGATCAAACACATAAAACATATAATTACATTTACAATTAGTATAACATTGCAGCAGAATAAATTAAAACTATTTTATATAATTATAATTACTTTTGCAAAATAATGCATTGCAGTTAACCGTTAGAAAAGATCATAATTTGCATTACATCACAAAAACACTATGTTGGGGTTCAACAATGGAATAAACTAAAGCTTAGCAAAATGGTATCAGAGTTGATGGTTGCTGGATTTATCTAGATTTTAGATTTGGTTTCATCTTTAATGATGTCAAGAACAATGAAGGAAAGAAGAAAAACGAAGAAGAAAGACACTATTCATTAAAAACCTATGTGTTCATACCCAAAATGAGAAGAAAAACCAATAAATCTGTTCTACTGTGATACGATTTGAAGAATCGTGAACATGTTCATGATGATGCAATTGAATAAGATTATCATAAACAAAAGAAATGAAAACCGATTTGTTCATCTCAAAATCAAGAAGAAAAATCATCGGACATGTTCTAATGTGGTACGATTTGAAGAAATATAATCATTCCCAAGATTATTCCTTCAAAATTCGATGCAATTGAACACGATTATCATTAAAAATAAAGAAAATATGAACAAATGGAAGCTATTGCTATTTTCCTGACCTACACTACAGTGTGAAATCAAATTGTTCAAGTCTGAAAACAAACGCAGATGAACAAAAAAAAATGCGAAAGAAGATTGATAAAATGCGGATGTGTTATTCATAGATGTGGATGTGTTATACAAAAATGCGGATGTGTTATAGACAAATATGGATGACTTGTCACCAAATGCAGATGACTTGACAACAAATGCAGATGCCTTGACAACAAATATGGAGGACTTGTAAACAAATGCGGGTACTTCAAGCACAAATGCGGATGAATTGAAATCAAATGCGGATGCATTGAAATCAAATGCGGATGCCTTGCAAACAAATGCGGATATTTTTCAAACAAATGTGGATGAGTAAGCAAAGAAATGCGTATGTGTTGCAAGAAATGCTTATGAACAACTGACGAACAGGACTTGAAAAGAAAAGGATTAAATTAATAATATCAATGATAGCAACCAACAAGCACATCCATTTTTATCATGAAAGCAAAAAAATGCCCATTCTCAAGTACTTGGGCTTACATTCATTGATGATGTGTTTGCACCCATGTCTGACTACTGAGCGGATAGTTAAACAAACTTTAATTAAATAGTAATACTTATTATATGAAGAATGTCATCTATGAATTTATTTCAAAATAGTGGAAATGTGTTAAGCATTGATTTATGTTACTAATGCAGTTTATTGGTGTTCAAAGACTCAGCATATGCCGAATACATTCTATTCCTTGAGTTGTGATATGAAATGTAATCCAAGAGTGATACAACCCATATCCAATACCAAGAAGTATTCTCAAGAGATTCTAACCTTTGTAAGAAATATATTAGGAAAAGCTTAATCTAGGGGGAGAACATTAGTGAATTATGTCATAACATCAATTGATCTAGAAGACAGATGACAGAGAAGATCTACAAGTTCAAGGTTTGGCAAGCATCAATTTAGGACGAGTATTTTTGGGGTTCAACAATGGAATAAACTAAAGTTTACCAAATCATAATCACAGCAGACTGAATATCTCATTGTATGAGTTCACAGACCAAGTTCATTACAAAAAAAACAATGCAAGAGAATTCAACATGACAAAGTCAATATCAAGACAATTAGAAAAGTCAAAATTAGGTCATGTTGTATTAATAATATAAATAGACCCACTAGTGCATTTTTGCAAGTGAGGCTTTTGTGTGTGTGTTTCTCATGTTGTAAATCACCACCCAAGGAGAAATCCTTTACATTGGGTGGGTTTTATTTCACCAACCATCTATGATTATCATAGTAATTTGTTTATCTACATTAATGAAGTCATAAAATTATTACTATCCATCTCTTTTTTCTTTGATTCACACACGTCCACCCATCTTAAACTTGATTTCTAGATCTGAACGAGATGAATCCTAAGATCCAATGTATGTCATCATTTCATTCATTAACCTTCCTTCGTTCATTCCTTCCGAATCAATGTCATCAGCTATACCCCAAACATAGGCACAAAGCTGGTTTTGGGCCGAAGTCTATAAATAGACTCCCATTCACTACGCATAAAGCCCGGCACTAGTACCGGGGCAAGAGACAGGGATTCCATACATAAGTTTACCTAAAACATAGGCACAAAGCGGGTACTGGGCCGAAGTACATAAATAGACTTCCATAACGCACTTAGCCAGGCACCAGTACCAGGCAAGACTTATCCATTCATTCATTACTTCATTAATGGGCACTATGCAGGAGCACTTTATAGGTGCATGACCCAACACTTATGCGTATGGGTACAATGCAGGCGCATGGGCTTATGGGCGTATGAGAACACTTAGGCGCATGGGAAAAGTTCTAGGCACATGGGGACTATTGGAGCGAATGACCCAATACTTAGTCATTTCAGGCACTTCTAGGCGCATGAGCACTATGTTGGCGCATGAGTGCTTAGGTGCATGAGTAGTCTAGGCGCATGGATACCATTTGGTGCATGGATTTTCAGACGTTGGGAAAAACACTTAGACAATTCAACCGTTGGGTGCATGGGCCATTCCAAGCGCAGGGGCACCAAACTCACACCATCAACATCATAATCATCCCAACATCATCAACTCATCATATTCTAACTTAGTTCTAACATTCTACACATCAATACACAATCATAGCATAAAAAATCACCCGAATGATAACCTACCCACATGTTGGATTCTATGTGCCCAAGACACTTAGAATATTGATGTGGTTAGTACGTGATGATCCATGTCGGGTTATACCCAATAACAAGCTTAGAAAACACCAATTAATGTTTAATTGATGATATGATCATGCAATTAAATATTTACACCAATTTAGAAAATGGGTTTTCTAAAACAAATTGCATAAGAGGTGGAACAAATTATAAAGATAATTTTTTGATGAATTATTGTTATTCTTGTCATTTAAAAGGGTTTTAAATAACACTAATAATATATGAGTGTACTTTAATTAAAGTGTTTAATTAAAGAATACATATGTCACAATTATAAATCAAATCTAGAAGGTGACTTTTTATTGTGTGACATGTGAGTAGTTCATTTTGTATTGTGATCATTTTAAAGGAGGGAAAAACTCTTTTAAATGAATCTTTGGCCGCCCCTTAAGGTGATTGGACATCTTTGTGTCTTGAAAACACACACACTCTAACTAGTCATACACTCAATTCATTCATCCATTCCAATACATGCAAAACACAAAAATCTCTCCTCTCTCTCCCTTTCAAGTTACGGAACAAGGCAGCAACATTGAAGCTCTTGGAGAACGATTTTTGTGTTCATTTTGGTGGTGTTCTTCCTAACAAGAAGATGTCTTGCAAGGAGCTTGGGGGTAAACACACTTGAGGGCTTCTTCCTTGGAGTCTTGGCCAAGATTTGAGCATCCAAACCTTTCTTCCGTGGTCGTTTTTGCTGCTGGAAGAAGGTAGTTATCACAGCTCATTGAAGCTGTGATTTTATGTTGTTATACATATGCTAATAGCTTGTTCATTCACATATTAAAGATCCTATTGATTTGGGTTTTTGTTTTCATCTTAAAACAGCTTTTAGAACACAAACTTTTCAGATTATAAACATGTTATAATCCTAAACCTCCGCTGCGTTTTCTGAAAGTATAAAAGGTTAAACTATGTTTTAGTGTTCTAACAAACCCTTCAATGGCATCAAGAGCCGGTTATGTGGATGACTTGCTTGTTTTGTCTTTAAAATTGGTTTTAAGGAATGATTATAAGCTTAGTATAGGCTGATTTTGGGCTGCTAAGTTTATATGATATGAAACCCTAATCTTTCAAAGTCATATTACACATGCTTGTGATTAAACTTTGAAAGATATACATGTTTGTTATTTGTTTTGTTTGGACAAAATAAAACCCAAAATTTCAGTTTATGTTGGCTGAAATTTCGTGGTTTTAAGTGGGGTTTTCATTATATTTTGGATGATATCATAGATGCTTGTTTTAGTGCATAACCTAGCCATTGACCTTGTGATTGTTTGGATGTTTGTAATGGTTGTATTCATTCATTCAATTGGGTTGTATTATTTGTTGTTTGTGCTTTGTTTCAAATGTAATTTATTTATTATTGGGTTGTAATAAATAGATTAGGTGTATTTTCATTTTACTAGATATCTTGTATTAGGACTTTATATCTTGTAATATGAAGACATACACATTGGAAGCACAAAGGAAGGTCATGACAGAAACATGGAGCATTTTGGATGCGGTTTCAAGTGGGAGGCTTTTGGATGTTTTCTATTTGCTTTGTTTGTGACCCTTAGGAATGTCCTATGGACCACACTTGTGATGGCAAACAAGTGTGGACCACTTTAGATGCTATGGTTATGCACATATGCACATATGGTTGTTTATGTTTTGCTTGGTTGATTGTTTGTTGTTTGATTGTTTGGTTGATATTTGGATATTCATAACAAACTCATTAACAAACTTAACAAGCTGAAAATTGATGGTTCTTAAAAGTTTTATAAAGTTATTAAAATGGTTTAATGATTTTAAAGATTAAAATAGGTTTTAATAAAAGAACCATAGGGTACCTTGTATTTGAAAGCATGCAAATACAAGTACATGGAGTTTTCTAAACTATAATTATGAAACCTCTAAACATTTCAAAAACAAGATCAACACCGTCCTTTTACACAACACTTGAGTCACTTAGGAACTCTTAGTGGGATAAAGGTCACCTAACCATTTTTAGGGAACTTGTGACTTGAGGTGAGAATGCCTTATTTATAGGATAAAGGTCACCTAACCACTTGTTTTGGCAAACTCACACGTAGGTGTAAGTAGGGTATGTTGATTTGCAAATCATGTCAAATGGATCACCTACGATGTGGTTTCCAAATGGTGTTGATGGGATTAACATGCCGACTTTACATATGGTGTTTCAAGTCGATCCCATATTTCTAGAAGTTGCAAATGGTTGCAATCGTCAAACGTTGACCACCTTATTAATTTAAAACGTGGGATAAAGGTCACCTAACCACAATTTAAATGTAATGTTGGGTTCTAGATTTTAATATGAAAAGACCTTGAAAGGAATTTACTATTAAAATTACAATATCGAAAATATTAAAATAAAACTTTGTTAAAATTTTGTAGATGGCCTCAAATAATGATAATTCCGATAAGTCATCCGCGTCCAACCAATCTCTACGCGCGATCCTCCAAAAGGAACGTCTAAATCATAACAACTTCATCGATTGGTATCGAAACTTGAGAATCGTTCTCAAGCAAGAGAGAAGATCGTATGTTTTAGACGACCCTATCCCCGATCAACCTAGCGAGGATGATGAGGAGGCCTATAACGATTGGCTGAAATACACTGAGGACTCCATCCAAGTGTCTTGTCTCATGCTAGCGAGCATGACTCCAGATCTCCAAAAGGAGTATGAACACCACGGAGCTTACGACATGATAACCCAACTCAAGGAAACATTCCAACAGCAAGCAAGGGTTGAGCGCTTCGAAACGGTTCGAGCACTCAATGCATGTCGTATGGACGACAACCAATCTGTTTCATCTTATGTACTTAAGATGAAAAGTCACATTGACCGCCTCGAGAGGCTAAATTGTCCGGTCTCGAAGGAATTGGCCACACATTTGATCCTTAATGGCCTTACCAAGAAGTTCGAGACATTCGTGTTGAACTACAACATGAATGCATGGGACAAAAGCATTGGTGAGCTTCACTCAATGCTCAAAACGGCCGAGGCGGCCATGGGTAAAAGGGTTTTACCCGTTCTCACCATCAATGAAGGTGGGAACAATAAAAGGCCTCGTCCCGCACCAAAGGCAAAGGTTTCAAAGGGTAAGGGACCCGCTTGGGGAAAAGGGAAAGAGGTGGCAAGGGTGCCACCAAAACCACAAGAGAAAAAGCAAAGGTTGCTACTAACGACCCATGCTTCAAGTGTGGGGAGATTGGACATTGGGCAAGGAATTGTCTTGTCCATCTCCAAGAGTTGAAAGCAAAGAGGGATGCCGGGCAGACCTCAGGTACAATATACATCATCCATATTGATTTAAACATGATATCCTCTAACACATGGGTATTAGATACCGGATGTGGAACTCACATTTGCAATTTGTTGCAGGGGTTCAAAAGAAGTAGTGACTTCAAGAAAGGGGATGTAAGCCTCTACATGGGCAATGGGGCTAAAGTTCAAGTTGAAGCCCATGGTGACTACAGCTTGAAACTTCCAAATGCTTTGGAAGTGATTTTGAACAATGTTTTGTATGCTCCTAGTTTGACTAGGAATATTATCTCTGTAGCCCTGTTAAAACAATTTGGATATGTATTATCATTTGTTGAAAAAGATATTCATGTTTCTTTTAATGGTATATTCCATTTTAAAGCTATGCCCATTAATGGTATTTATGAATTGGTTCATGAAAATACTTTAAATAGCTCATTGTACCAAACTAAAACCAAGAAACTCAAGTTGGACTTGAGTGATACCTATCTTTGGCATTGTCGTCTTGGCCATATAAACAAGAAACGTTTACAAACACTTCAAAAGAATGGTCTTTTAAAAACAAATGAATGTGATTCATTTGATGTTTGTGAATCTTGTTTACAAGGTAAAATGACTAAGGCACCCTTTAGTGGAACTAACAAAAGGGCAAAAGATTTATTAGGAATCATACATTCAGATGTATGTGGTCCTTTTAAGCCAATGACTAGGAATGGTGAAAGATACTTCATTACCTTTACCGATGATTATAGTCGCTATGGGTATGTGTACTTATTAAGACACAAAGATGAAGCTTTTGAAATGTTCAAAATCTTCAAGAATGAGGTGCAAAATCAACTCAACAAGTCAATTAAAGTTCTCCGTACTGATAGAGGAGGTGAATACCTAAGTGATGCTTTCCAAGATCATCTTAAGAGTTGTGGGATTGTCTCACAACTTACTCCACCTGGAACACCACAACACAATGGTGTGTGTGAGAGGAAGAATCGAACCTTATTGGATATGGTCTGATCTATGATGGCTAGAAGCACATTACCTCTATCATTTTGGGGTTTCGCTTTGCTCTCCGCGGCCCGTATACTAAATATGGCCCCAACCAAAAAGGTGGAAAGGACACCCTTTGAGATATGGCATGGAAGAGTTCCATCCCTATCATACTTAAGGGTTTGGGGATGTGAGGCTTATGTTAAGACTCCCACCCCAAACAAATTGGAGTCCGATCCACCAAGTGTATCTTTGTTGGATATCCTAGAGATTCTATGGGATATTATTTCTATGATCCACTGGAACAAAATGTGTTTGTTGCAAGAAAGGGTGAGTTCTTAGAAGCAAAGTTCCTTATGGAAGGAGCTGGCAGTAGAACAGTGGACCTTGAAGAGGATCAAGAACCACAACCCATGCACGTTTGGTTGAAACTAGCACTCAACATGAGGATGTTGAGGATGATCAAGGGGTTGATCAATACACACAAAACGTTCGTAGAAGTGGTAGAATTAGTAATCCACCTGAAAGATACGGATTTTTCATGGATGGATGCTATGTGGTAGATTCAGATGAGCCAACCACATACCATGATGCAGTGTCCATTTGGATTGTGACAAATGGCTTGAGGCCATGAACGTTCAGATGCAATCCATGTATGACAATCAAGTTTGGGAACTTGTTGTACCACCTCTTAATTCCAAGGTAGTTGGAAGTATGTGGGTTTTCAAGAAGAAAACCGATATGCATGGAAACTTGGATACTTATAAAGCTAGACTTGTAGCGAAGGTTTCACTCAAACTCATGGGGTTTTATTATGATGAAACCTTCTCACCTGTTGCGATGCTAAAGTCTATAAGGATATTGTTTGCCATAGCTGCTTATCATGATTATGAGATTTGGCAAATGGATGTCAAAACCGCCTTCTTAAATGGATATCTTGAGGAAGATGTTTATATGGTTCAGCCTGAAGGTTTTGTCGATCTAAAACATCCTAATAAAGTATGCAAGTTAAAGAAATCAATCTATGGATTGAAACAAGCATCGAGAAGCTGGAATCATCGTTTTGATGAGGAGGTAAAGAAATTTGGCTTCATCAAAAAAGCTGATGAGGCTCGTGTGTATAAGAAGGCTAGTGGGAGCACAATAACTTTCCTAGTATTGTATGTTCATGACATACTACTAGTTGGAAATGACATTCCAACCCTGGAAGGTGTAAAAACCTGGCTTGGAATTTGTTTTTCCATTAAGGATCTTGGTGAAGCCGCCTACATTCTGGGAATAAAGATCTATAGGGATAGATCAAGGCGGTTGATTGGTTTGAATCAAAGTGCATACATTGATAAGATCTTGAAAAGGTTCAAGATGGAAAACTCTAAGAAAGGTACCGTACCTATTCAAAGAGGAACGATATTGAGTACGACTCAATGTCCAAGCTCAAAGGATGAGCAAGATAAAATGAAGACAATCCCATATGCATCTGCTATTGGATCCATCATGTATGCAATGATATGCACTCGACCGGACGTGTCATGCACCTTGAGCATGACAAGCCGTTACCAGCAAAATCCTGGAAACAGTCATTGGATGGCTGTTAAGAACATACTTAAGTACCTAAGGAGGACAAGAGATATGTTCCTGATCTATGGATCTGGTGACGAGGACCTCGTTGTAAAAGGTTACACGGATCCGAGTTTCCAAACCGATCGTGACGATTCACGGTCACAATCGGGATACATTTTCATTCTGAATGGAGGAGTTGTCTCTTGGAAGAGCTCCAAGCAGGATGTGGTGGCTCTATCAACTACAGAATCAGAATACGTCGCCGCCTCATTGGCAGCTCAAGAAGCTGCATGGTTGAAGAAATTCATTGCCATCTAGAGGTTATCCCTTCCATTCAGGAACCCCTAGAGATCTTTTGTGACAACGAGGGTGCGATTGCTCAAATGAAGGAACCTCGTGCTCATCAAAAGACTAGGCACATTGAGCGGAGATTCAACTACATACGAGATGAAGTTGAAAAGGGAAAGATATGTATTCGCAAAGTTCACACGGATCAAAATATTACGGATCCTCTCACAAAGCTCCTTGAAAAGGCAAAGCATGAAGGTCATACTTGTGCCATGGGACTTCGATATTCTAGCGATTGGATTTGATCTGTAAATTTTATATTTGGATATGTGGAACTCTATACTATTGGAATAAAATTATTTGGTTATAGTGTTTCAACTAATGTTCCTATTTAGCATGTTTTATCCATGAGTAAAATGTTTACTCTAAAATGTCCGTAGTCATTCATACTTGTGGGAACAAGTGTGAGAGTAAGATTATTATGAACTTGGATTGGTTGATATTCATAAGGATGAATATAGAGCAATGGGTTGCTACCAAGGTTCGTAGATATTTGTGGGACACAAATATTGGACTAACCCGCATCTCAAATTATACTACATGGAATCTTAATGATTGATCATAAGTAAATTTGAGTAAAGGCGAATATCATTTGGTATCATCCGACTTGTGATACATATTGAGTTTTGATATTCACTAAGTATTATACCTTGAGCTAATTCTTCACTGTCCTGAAATAGTGGATAGTACATAAGGGTATGTTCAGATATAACACGAGTGTTTGTGAGAAACGTACGTAGTCATGATGGAATTTGTTCCTCTTATTCGTTGAGAGTTAGATGTCTAAGGCCTGACAAGTTAAATCAACAAGAAATGATCATTCTGTGTTCTTGGATTTAACATGACATGTGTAACCAAAGGATAGATGATTGATTCACCTAAATCATTTCAAGTAGGGTACTTGAAAGGGATGATGTTATTGAATGGCTATAAGTCATGCGTATTAAGGGTAGTAAACCATTGTTAAGCGGTATTTACTGCTTGCATTAATCTTCTATGAATCTTGGGCAAGTGGGAGATTGTTGGATTCTATGTGCCCAAGACACTTAGAATATTGATGTGGTTAGTACGTGATGATCCAAGTCGGGTTATACCCAATAACAAGCTTAGCAAACACCAATTAATGTTTAATTGATGATATGATCATGCAATTTAATATTTACACCAATTTAGAAAATGGGTTTTCTAAAACAAATTGCATAAGAGGTGAAACAAATTATAAAGATAATTTGTTGATGAATTATTGTTATTCTTGTCATTTAAAAGGGTTTTAAATAACACTAATAATATATGAGTGTACTTTAATTAAAGTGTTTAATTAAAGAATACATATGTCAATTTATAAATCAAGTCTAGAAGGTGACTTTTTATTGTGTGACATGTGACTAGTTCATTTTGTATTGTGATCATTTTAAAGGAGGGAAAAACTCTTTTAAATGAATCTTTGGCCGCCCCTTAAGGTGATTGGACCATCTTTTTGTCTTGGAAACACACACACTCTTAACTAGTCATACACTCAATTCATTCACCCATTCCAATACATGCAAAACACAAAAATCTCTCCTCTCTCTCCCTTTCAAGTTACGGAACAAGGCAGCAACATTGAAGCTCTTGGAGAACGATTTTTGTGTTCATTTTGGTGGTGTTCTTCCTAACAAGAAGGTGTCTTGCAAGGAGCTTGGGGGTAAATACACTTGAGGGCTTCTTCCTTGGAGTCTTGGCCAAGATTTGAGCATCCAAACCTTTCTTCCTTGGTCGTTTTTGCTGCTGGAAGAAGGTAGTTATCACAGCTCATTGAAGCTGTGATTTTATGTTGTTATACATATGCTAATAGCTTGTTCATTCACATATTAAAGATCCTATTGATTTGGGTTTTTGTTTTCATCTTAAAACAGCTTTTAGAACACAAACGTTTTTCAGATTATAAACATGTTATAATCCTAAACCTCCACTGCATTTTCTGAAAGTATAAAAGGTTAAACTATGTTTTAGTGTTCTAACAAACCTTCACCACATTCACCCATATACATGCATTCGGGTATAAAATCCACAGCTGCAAAATAAGTTAAAATATGTAAAAAAGGGGGTTCTGGAACTCACCTTTGCAACTTTTGTGTAGACTCTTCGTAGCCCAATGCAATTTGAGATCAACCACCTAGACACCCACCAAAATCACATAACCGGAACACACATACAAACACATAAGAATACAACCGAGGCATAGTCTAGCCAAGAGATTTAAAAAACACCAAATTCTAGCCTTGAATTCAAATTTGTGTTCTTCTTCTTCAAACCCAAAAGCTTTTCTCTGCTTATTTCTCTCTCTACAATCAGCATAAACATGAAATGTGGCATCGCATGGGCAGCCATGCTACTTTTGTACAAAATAATAGTAATTGTTAGACCATGAAAGGATCATACATGCCAATTCAAGTAATGTGTTGATGGTAGTTCTGTTGGAAATCCCACATGTCCAAGAACCAATGTGGGTAAAGAATTTACAAAGAAAATAGAAGACAAGTGTCGGCTAACCACATTTGTAAATGCCGATGAACATAAAACAAATGCTCACAAGTGTTTGTTCTTCCGCATTAACATATGCGGATAGCCGGAACAAATGATGGCAAGTATTGTTTCCATCCGCATTTGCTAATGCGGATGTCCGACAACAAATTCACATAAGTGTTTATTCATTGGCATTTGTCAATGCTCATGACCAAACACGAATGCTGAAGACCAAAAGAAATGCTTATTAAGATTAACACATTGGCATTATCAATGCAGATGAACAAAAGTAATGCTCATGAAGTCTTCTGTACTTAGACTTGAAATCTGATGTATAGGTCAGGGGTAGTTTAGTCATTTTGTAAAATGTATGTTATCAGCCTATAAATAGAATAGAAAACATTGAATTTGAGGTGACTATTCATACACATTCTAGACAATTAGAATCTTTTGTTTAGTCTTATGTTTACAAGGTTTCTTGTTACTGTTAAATGCTAAAACCCTACCATTCATTATAACCGATTAGCTTTATTAATACAAAGAAGCATTTATGAGTATTTCTTGCATTCAATGTTCCTTGATTGTTTGATTCCACTTTACAATCATTCACTCAATCATCATATTCGGTCCTTGTTGATTCATATCAATAGAGAATATCATTTTCAAAACCAATCAATTGTTATAAGAGCTTTGGCTCTCGGATCATCTTCAGCTATGCCTAGATCTGAGCAGAACTCGATTTATGTGGTTATTGACTTACTAATAGAGCGTTCAACTACTTCTACTTAGTATACTAAAGAAAGCTCTTCAACAGTCTCTGTTCATCTGTACTCATCTTCATGAACAAACCCATGAACAGTTGTTACAATGAAAACATATGAACATGAGCAGATCTGGTAATACGTAAGCCTGCTTCGACTATTTGGACTAGTTGAACATAACAGTCAATCTAATCATTATTCAAAATGGTTAAAAACAACTTAATAAAAATGGATTGACATAATTTCTCTGAACTTGGTCATACCCCAAAACCTCCCATGCTTAAACACAAAATGAGTTAAGCAACGGAAAATCATATTTATGAATTATATTGCAGGTGTAGATCCGGACAACTGGATTTTAATATGTAAAGGCCCTCACATTCCCATGACACTTACTGGTAATCAAGCTGCATTATACAAAACCTGAAGAATACTAATTGAGGATCTCACACTTGATGATGACTACAAGAAGGTAAAAGTTGATCTCAAAACATATTCTATACTCACTCAAGCACTGAAACTAGATATGCTGAAAAGGATAGAAAAGTATGGAACTTCTAAAGTTGTTTGGGATACAGTACTGATAATGTGTGAAGGCAGTAATGATGTGGCTGAAATTAACAAGGACAAGCTTGTTAATCAATATGAAACCTTTCATCACTCCAAGGGGAGTCAATCTCTAAATAGTTGCATAGATTTGTGTAGCTGGTGAAAGATTTAGAGATCGTGGGGGTAATATACAATGCCAATGAATGCTCCACAGTCTTCCAGAAAGTTAGAAACAAAATGTTACAATGCTGAAAAACACCCTTGATCTAGAGAGTACCATCTTGGACATCATGATTGCCAAGATAGAAGCTGTTGAACTTGATGAAAGGAGTAGGAACCTTGGTGTACGTCGAGTCATTGAAACTTATAAATTTACATTAGACACTCACTATGTATAAACTGCATTCATCACTAAGGATTATGATATTCTTTCCTCTAGAGATCAAGTGAAGGCAACTAGTTCATTTCTACTCCATCAATTAACAAGCCTTCAACATCATCACTACCAACAGTGTTCACTACAACTCCATTAACTTCTCCTGAATTCTCAAGATCAGAAGAGCAAAAGGCAACTCACAATGCCTTTGTTTCAAGCTTTGAAGCTTACCTAGGAGGCAGACTCACTTCTGCTCAACTGATCAAAGAAGATTTGGAAGAAATGGATCCAGATGATATGGAAGAAATGGATCTGCAGTGGCTAATGGCTATGATAGCAATGAGAGCCAAGAAGTATTTCAGATAAGGAAGAAAGCTTAGCCTTAATGAAAACATCAAACTTGGATATGATAGATCCAAGGTAAAGTGTTTCAACTATGGCATTACTTGCCATTTATCTAGAGAATGTAATGCTCCTAGAAGAAACAACAACAATTTTCAAAGGAATTCTCAAGGTTAGTCGTCTCTATAATCAAGCACAAGCTTTCACTCCAACAATCAACAACTTCAGTATCATCACCAACAACATCAACAACCATACCAGAGTTAGCCTCAACTGACAAATCATGCTCATAGAAGTAGTCATGGATCCGAAAATGCTCTTGTCATCTAGTAAGATGGAGTGTGTGATTGGAGTTTGTATTCATAGGAAGTGAAGCCTCAATTTCAAAATCATGCACTCATGGCTCACATCAGTGAACTTTAGTTTTTGAAGATGTCAAAACCAACTCCTTGTTTTGATTTTGATGATTGAGTGTTTGATTGAATTTTAGTTTTTGAAATCAGTGAACTTTTGCTTTTTTGTGGTAGTGAAACTTTATTTGATTTGTTTGAATTTTTTTGGGATTTAATCTCACAATCTTGGTAGTGAAAGTAATCTCTTCTTTCTACCCCTGAATAAGGTTCAGCTAAAGGTATATTTCATACATTAGACAAATGAAAATAATCAAACATGAAAATCATGCACTGATGGCTCACATCAATGATGGTCTATCTCATATACCATATGAGGTAAATCCAATCTTTGTAGTGATTAATGCATTACTGAACTACAAGGTTATCATGAGCACAATCATAAACTTGCTCATAAAATAAAAGAAGAAAATGTCAAGTTAGAGATGCTTAAAATAGAAATTAGAGGATTTGAAATTAAAATCAAAACACTTATCTTTGACATTGAAAAATTCCATGGTGAAAAGTATACTCTTCCAGCTAAAAATAAGCAGCTAACTGAAAAGCTAGCTCAATCAAAAGCTAAACAATCACTTATTAAACTGAAACTTGTATAGTTTCAAATGTCTTCATTCAAGTTACAAGAGATGCTAGATTCCCAAAAGGATCATAAGGATATGACTGGGATTAGGTATAATTCTTGTCCCCCACTTTACAATGACAACTACACTATCATGCCTGACTCTGTCACGCTCAAAGAGAAAAATGAATCTAAAACTATTGAACCAAAATCAATAGTAAAACAAGTCACAAATCTTTAAAATAAACCACATGTTTATATTGAAACAGATGAGGAGAAAATTAAATTAGGTAACCCAATTAAAATCAAGGAGTGTTCAGTCAAGACAGTGAATGTCATTTAGCCAACAAGCCCAATCAAAGCCATTATTCCATTTGTGAAAATTATACGTGAAATTATAAAAGAAAGCAAGAAAGTCGTGGCCGTTATGAAACCTTCTACTGAAAGAAGTTCTCATTATGAGATTAAATCTCCAAAAAATTCAAACAAATCAGATAAAGTTTCAATACCAAGGAAAAGCAAAAGTTCATTGATTTCAAAAACTAAAATTCAATGGACACTCAATCATCAAAATCAAAACAAGGAGTAGGTTTTGACATCTTCGTTAGGGATCAAGTAAATAAGTTGGAAAAGGAAGTCAAGAAGAGGTTGAGGAAACAAAAACAGCCTAAACTAGTCAACAAAAGTAGTCTTTGCAACAAATTTTGCTTCTTCCCTTAAATCAATGATTGCTACTCAGTTGAGAATAGGTAAATCTACTAAGTCAGCAACAACAAAATCAGATTCAAGAAACAAACATATATATCATCTCTGAAATGTCTAATAACAAAACTGATGAGTGCTTTTTCAATCAATACTGCTCTATGTGTGACATGAACAATCACCGCACAAAAACGACTATTTCAATAAATACTATTCTGTGTGTGATATGACCAATCACAATACATCTGACTATTTCTTCATGCAAAAAGGGATGAAATTTGCCCAAAACAAGCCCATCTCACCAATTTCATATGTGAAACCCAAAATCAAAAGTCATTTTCATAATAGCCAATCTTGAACATATAGCTTAGATAATGGCATTGGTAACAGGAAAGAGTTGAGGAAGACTCAAACAAACAAATATCACAGCATCAAGCAAACATACGATCTTAACAAACCAAAAATGATGTTTCATAATAAAAAACGGATTAGATTTCTTCAAAGAAATAGAGACCAAAGGTTTCACTATTCTTCTGACTCTTCAGCTTCAACTGATGAGATGAAACATTCAAAATATCATCAAAAATCTCCCGGAACAACTCTCTCTAAATCGTAGATTAGAGGGAAGTACCAAGTAGTTAGCATCTTGGATTGGAATGGGAAACCTAAGACCATTACAGCTTGGGATACAACTCACTTTACCTTCACTTATTACTACATTTTGAAACTAGGATTTTAATTTCCTAAAGAATGGGTTGTCTTAAAGATCCCGAGGAACAATAACACCTTTGTCTAAAACCAAAATTCTTCTACACCAAAAGACAAAACATGTCTTCTATCAAAAGCATATTCGATGAGTCTCAGCTTTGGCATAGACGTTTGGGTCACACAAACTTTAAAAACATGAACACATTGGTCAAAGAAACCATGTCATTGGTTTACCGCCAAAAGAATTTCACTTTGTTGATATCTTTTCAGCGTGTCTCAAAGGAAAACAACATAAGTCTTCTCACAAGCCAAAGCTAGTGAACACAAAGAATTCTCCATTGAAGCTACTTCATATAGATCATTTTGGACCAACTCATGTTACGAGTATCAGAAAGAAATAGTATTTTTTGGTGATCATTGATGATTTTTCAAAATTCACATGGGTTTTGTTCTTACTTCATAAAAATGAAGCATCTATACTAATAAAAGATTTTATCACAAAAATTGAAAACCAACTTGGTCATAAGGTCAAAATAATATGAAGTGATAACGGGACAGAATTTAAAAATGAAGATACGAGTTCATTTTGTGCAACCAAAGGAATTGCTCATCAATTTATTGCAGCTATAACTCCTTAACGAAATGGGGTAGCTGAAAGGAGAAATAAAACACTAATTGAAGCAACAAGAACAATGCTAGGAGATGCTAAACTGCCAATTACCTTTTGGGCAGAAGCAGTTAACACTTCGTGCTTTGTGCAAAATAGAACTCTGATTGTAAAAGAAAACATCATGACTCCTTATGAACTATTGTTTCACAATTTAACATTTATTGGATTTTTCAAGTCAATTGGTAATCTTGTCGCAATATTAAATACCCAAGACTATTTGAAGGGTAAATTTTCATCTAAGTCTGATGAAGAATTCTTTGTAGGTTATTCTTTAGTTTCAAAGGCTTATAGAATTTTTAATCCTAGATTAAACATTATTGATGAACCAAAAATTTTCAATTCAAGGAACATGCATTTCCCAAATCAACAAATGGTCCCGACTGGTTGTTTGATATTGACTCATTTACAAAATCTTTGATCAATTTCATTTGTCTGATGTATGAAATATACCTTTAGTTGAACCTTATTCAGGGGTAGAAAACATGTATGAAGATGTTCCATTACAAGCTGATCCTATCAAACAACCATCTCAAAATCAAAGTGTTTCAACTGAATCTAGTCCTAGCTTATTACCATCACCATGAGAAGACCCATCAACTGATATCAGAAATCAAGAGCAAGCTACACCTCAAGTTGAAACAGAAAGAACATGAAATGATGGAAGCAATCAAGGTTCTGCTAATGTTGGAGCATTCATAGAAAAAATATCTAATTATCTTCATAACTCTCCTATAGTTCAAGATAAAGGTGCCTCTCACCATGATGATCTGAATGTCTCTAATCTTGATGTAACAATTGCTGGTAAGTCAATTCCAACCATCAGAATACACAAGAATCATTCGGTAGAAAACAATATTGGTGAACTTAATGAAAGGGTGACAAGAAGCAACCCAAGTATTGCAAACATTGGTTTGTTCACATGATTTCTTTGTCAAACAGTATCCAAAACATCACATAAGCTTTTTAAGACAATAGCTAGATTGAAGCAATGCAAGAAGACATGTTGCAATTCAAGAAGCAAGAAATATGGCAACTGGTAGATCTTTCCTACGGACAATACCCTATCCGTACCAGATCGTTGTACAAAAACAAAACTGATGATAGAGGAATTGTCATCAGAAACAAAGCAAGACTCGTGTCATAAGGTATACTCAAGAAGAATGAAATGACTATGATGAAGTCTTTGCACCAGTTTCCAGATTAGAAGCAGTAAGAATCTTTCATGCATACTCTACATCCATGAAGTGCACTATTTATCAAATGGTTGTAAAATGTGCTTTCTTATATGGAAAGATTGCTGAAGAAGTCTATTTGAGTCAACCACCTGGCTTTGAAGATCCTGAATTTCGTCACATGGTTTACAAGCTTGACAAAACCTAGTATGGTCTTCACGAAGCCCCAAGAAAGTGGTACGAGACTCTATCATCTTTCCTTCTTGAACATGGGTATGAAATAGGAATGATTGATCAGACTCTTTTTAGAAAAAGAAAAGGAAGATACATGTTGCTAGTTCAGATCTACGTGGATGATATCATTTTTTGCTCAACAAAGAAGCTACATTGCAAAGATTTTGAAGATCTCAAGCATTCAAAATTCCAAATGAGCACAATGGGGAAACTAACATTCTTTCGAGGATTGCAAGTCCAACAGACAGCAGATGGAATCTTTATTAATCAATCTAAATATGTGGAAACAAGGTTGAAGAAATTCCACCTGAACACCTGTTGATACTAAAGTGAAGATAGGACCTCATCCAAAAGGAAAATCAGTGGATCAGACTCACTATGGATCAATGATTGGTTCATGTATGTATCTAACAGCATGTAGACCGTATATTATGTTTGGTGTTTCTGTGTGTGCCGGATATCGAGCAGAGCCGTAGGAATCTCATATGAATGATGTCGAAAGGATATTCATATATCTTAAGGGCAAGCCTGCTCTTGGATTGTGGTATCCAAATGAAGGACATTTCAATATCTATGCCTACACTAAAAGTGATTATGGGGGATGCAATTTCAATAAGAAGCCCACTTCTAGTGGCTGTCATTTTCTTAGTCCCAGATTAGTCTTCTGGCAATGCAAGAAGCAGACAAATTTATCTATTTCAACAGTAGAAGCTGAGTACATTGTAGCATCAGCTTGTTGCTCTCAAGTTCTCTCGATTCAAAACTAGATGCTTAATTATGGTTTTAACTTATTGCATACACCAATTCACATTGAAAACAGTTGTTATTATTGCAAATAATCTAGTTTAAACACTCAAAAACAACATATTGAAATTAGAAATCACTTTTAGAGTGACTGTGCTAAAAAAGGTTGATTAAATTGATTCAAGTTTCCACTGAAAATCAATTGGTTGATTTATTCACCAAAGCATTTGAACCTAGTAGGTTTGAATTTTAGTTCAATCAATTGGCATGGTTAACCTTGAATAAAATAATCAAAAAACTTGCTTAAATATTTTCGAAAATTAGAAAAAAAGTCAAATTTGGTGAAGAAAAAGATCTACATACCAATGGGAAATGATATAATTATAGTCGTTATATCATTCACTGTGCTTAATTCAAAATTTAAAAGACTAAGACGACTTACCTCATATATGGATAGGCTCAACTTGGAAGAGAAGATACATGTTGTGATGAATTAAAATCTTATTCAATGGTGAAACACTCATCTTAGTGTACATGTATGTATTGGCTTATCTAAGTAGATGTGTGTGTAGTAACCTAAACACACCAAGTAATGATACTTTATGAATCTCTTTCACCTACATGAGTTTCATCTATGTTTTGTTGAGCACAAACCTGAAGAAACAAGCACATAATGCAGATGTATTGATCCAAAAGATTCCAAATGAGGAACACATTCAAATTGGATGAATCTACAAAAGAATACATTCCTTGTGAATGAACAAAAACAATCCTATCATGGATCAACTTCCAAAGTGAAGTGAAAAGAGTTCCAATGTGGATCAAAACATGAAAAGGATCAAAGTAAAAGAATCCCAATAAGGATTAGTGAAAATGAGATATCACAACTTAACTTACCAGGTAAATCAAGTTTTGAAACAGTTCAACCATACATTACATGAGGATGGTTGATCATTCCATGCTTCTGTGTGCGAGGTATATGTTGAATAATCAAATAAACAAAAATATGATAAATATCACATACATTTAAATATTAACCAGGTATGAGTCTCGGAGGACAAACATAGCTTCAATCAATAAGTTCATAAACATGTCCATTTTATTACAAAGAATACACATGTGTAGTGTAAGATTGACATGATCCCTACAAAAGGTATACTTCTCTTTATTCTTAAGTCAAAAATAATTCATAGTCAAAAGTTTTAATTCTTTAAATTTTCTATCTAGGTATTGATATAAACTTTAGGGGGGGTAATTTAAAATTTTGATTAGTTTGTATAGATATTTACTTTCTTAAAACTTCAAAACAAATCAACATCAGTCAGTCAAACTTGTTAGGACCGTTTAGGTACGGAGTATTAACTGATTTGCATGTATACCAAACCAAATAGTGCGGAATTCTATTTGATTGTCCATCCAATCAGTGAGAACACAAGTAAAATCAATCTAATAATGAATCAAAACATTCAGAATGATTTCAAGATGATTAACTGCAATCTAGGAACTTGGAACAAGTGTTCTGTTGGACCAAAAGAACCAATGAGCCTGATCAGAAAAACCTCTAAGTCCCACAGATATCACAACAACTGCTGAAGACTTGATCAGCTATTTAACAAAGTCTGAAGACTACAACAGCTGAAGATTGAAAGTACTGAAGTACAACAACTGAAGTTCTAAAGTGCTGAAATACAACAGCTGAAGTTCTAAAGTGCTGAAGACTTCAACAGCTGAAGACTAAAGAACTGAAGTACAACAGCTGAAGTTCTAAAGTGCTGAAGACTTCAACAGCTGAAGACTAAAGTACTGAAGTACAACAGCTGAAGTTCTAAAGTGTTGAAGACTTCAACAGCTGAAGACTAAAGTACTGAAGTACAACAGCTAAAGTATAAAGACTGAAGACATCAGCTGATGACAACAGCTGAAGCTCAAGTACAAGTACTGAAGCCATCCGAGTTTGTTATAACAGCTGAAGAAGCATTCTTCAGTTGTTGTGATGGTTTACCTTTCAATAGTTTTCTTTGTTTCAGTATTTGTAAAACAACTGAAGAGTATGTTCTTCAGTTGTTATAGTTTCAATAGTTTCTTTTCAGTAGTTGTAATAATAGTTAACACTTAGCATTTTTGTAAGAAGATGTTAGCTGTTTGACATCTTCAGTAGTTGTGTTAACTATTAGTAGTTTGTGATAAATTCTGTTAGATGTCACTATCAAGTGACATCAGCAGACGTCACATCTCTTATATAAGAGGTGTTGACCTAATTATAATTGTGACATTTCGTTACCACGAAAGCGAATATTGAATGAAATATATTTGCAGAATTCTCTCTGTCTATAACCGTTTTTTGTTCTTACATTGAATATCTCTTTGTTCTTGTGAATTGGCTAATTCATTGTTAGAATTCCGCTGCTATACTCTCTAATCAATCAAACATAGATCACTGATCCGAACAAGTGGTATCAAAGCAGGTTAATCATTGATCGATCTAACAATTGATCATTGAAAGTGCTAATTGATATCTATGTTTGATTGAATTAGCATATTTGCAAGAACTGGTTATAGATTATTGAATTTCTGACGCTTTCGAACATTATTTTGAGATCTCTCTTGGTTCAACTGGTTGTTGTGTTTTTGTTCTAAATCTGTTATAGCTTAATTGAATTTGATTGAATCTGAGATGACTACTCCTTCTAATTATCCTCACAATACCGGTTCTTCAACCAAAACCCCGATGCTGGTTAGGACCGAGTATAACATATGGCAGCGAAGAATGCTTCATCACCTGTCTGTTAACAGTTCAGGTTGTTGGACATCTGTGGTACATGGACCACATAAGCCTATGGTGAACAATCCGGAAACCAATCAAATGGTTCCGAAGAAGAAGGAACGATACTCTGATGAAGATCGGAAACTGTTTGAGATTGATGCTAAAGCCCATGGAATTCTGGCCATGGCACTGCCTAATGAAATCTATTCAGGGCTTATGCATCATGAAACTGCTCATGATCTTTGGAATGCCCTGAAGGAACAATTCGGTGGCACAGATGAGGTCCTAGCAAACAACAGAGAAATCCTTGCCCAACAATATGAGACATTCTCTCATAGAAAGGGTGAGACACTGACTCAACAGTTTGAGCGTTTTTCCTGCCTGATCTCTGAGCTGAAAATGGTGAAACAGGAATACACCAACAGCCAGATGAATAACAGGTTCCTCAGATCACTGCCTGAGAGATGGGACACATACACTATTGTCCTACGCTCCAGTGCAAATCTGGATAGCCTATCTCTCACCCAACTTCATGGGAAACTACTTACATTCGAAAGAGAGATAGAGAAGAAAAGGAAACTGTCCTCGTGAGGAAAGCTTACTGATGACTTTGTACCAGGGAATACTGCCTTGGTTGGTCATGAGTCAGAATATGCTGCATCTGAAAGCAATTATGATGAGCATATTGATTTCTTCAAATAGTTCTGATCATGCATTTGTTGGTATTGATAGTCATTCTGGCAGTAATAGTGACAATCTATGCTTCTTCATGGATGATTTGAAAGGAATAGCTGATGATGATCTAGAAGAGATGGATATTCTGAGCCAAATGGCATTGATTAATATCAGATCTCAGAAGTTCTACAAGAGAACTGGCAGGAAATTTCCTGGACTCTCTGGCAAAACCAAAGTTGGTTTTGACAAGAGTAAGTTGAGGTGTCACAAATGCCAAAGGCTGGGACACTTTGCAAGAGAGTGTAGATCAACTGGATCTAACTCTTCTGCACCCTTTGTGACTTTTCCTAGTACTAGTCCACAAAACAGAGGGCAACATCCTGTTGGTTGTGGTCATCATTCACACCCTAGATCTCCTGCATACTTTGTCCCCCAGGGTCCAATGTCATATCCTGTTCGCTGCTATTACTTGCCTCAGTCTAATCCGGTTCAAGCTCCCATTTTACAACAATCACCTGCATTGCGTGAACCTTAACCTTCCTAAACTCATCAACAAATTCAACCTCAACAACACAGCTTCTTCACCCCAGGAGTTCTTGACTGGAGCAGTTTACCAGATGATTTGTCTGGTCATGAACAACTGTTCACTGGTGCCGGTCAACATGGTACTGACAGTCCCTTTGGAAATCTAGCTCTTATGGCTTTGGATTCTGCTGATACTTCATCCTCTAATGCCTCTATACCAAAGGTATCACAGGTATCCTCTGAGGCAAAAGCCAAACTATGTTCTCAATCTTGCATAGCCGCATTTGCATCTATTATAGAAACAAATGTAGCTTTAATTAACAAGAACATAGAGCTAGAACAATAATTTCCAAAAGCAAAGCTGAATTTGAGTCTGTGCTTAATGATAAGAATGATGAGATTTACAAACTTAAATGCCAAATAACTGATGATAAGGCTAGGGAAGAGATACTTCTAGAGAAGTATAGAGATCTCAAGGATACACTTGCAACTACCCAGGTAGAGTGTGATCGATGGGTAAATTCTTGCAAGGGTTTTGAAATGCTTCTTAGTAAGCAATCTGCTTCCAATGTGAAGTTTGGCATTGGTTATAATCACACTACTCCACCTACAGATTTTACTCCCAGAGCAGACGTAGAATCTGATGGTGAGAGCAATAACCAATCCATTTCATCATGTGATCTACTTTCTGATACATCACCATCAAAAGTAGAAGTCAGCACTAAGCCCTCTCAGAACCTATCAGCTGATGTTGATGGTTCCACTGCTGACACTCACATGATCAAAGAGTTGATCAACTCAGGAGTTAATTCTGAAAGTCCTGAAAGGACTGGAGAGCAAGATTTAACACCTGAAGTTCAAACTCCAACTACTGTCAGTACTGAAGAGAAGAAAACTGTCAGTACAAAGAGTTTGAAGACTACTAAAAAGGAAGTCAAGAAAGCAAACAATGCTTTCAAAGTACTGAAGAGCAAGTCTTCAGTAGTTTCATCCCCTTTAGTTGATCAACATAAGATGAAGTAGAAACCATGTGAAGTATGTGGCTTGTTCAATCATCTTACAGATGATTGTTGGTACAAAAGAGGATCCAAACTCAAACATAAAGAGGAAATTAAAGAGAAAATGGTTAAAATGAAAACTGAGTTTGAGGCCACATTTGTATCAGCAACATCAAATCCTGTAACCCTTAAGTCCATAAAGAAATCCAAAAAGGAAGGGGTTAAACAGGTAACAGCTGAGATTGCTCAAAAGAAGAAGGTGCAACATAGGAACTTATCAAACTCCAATGCCAATGTGTCTGATGAGCTAAAAGCTTTATCACAAAATCAGACACAGCTGGTTATGATGGTTCAACATCTATTGGGAAGAGTTAAACAATTAGATGTTCCTAAGTTGAAACCACAGAAAAGGAGGTCCAAGCCAAAGGATTCCTCTTCTTCACCATCTTCTTCCTCTCAGGTTGTTGTTTCCATCAAACGTATTAGTTTACCATCTGTTGATGAGAACAGGCCCAAAACAAAAAAGGTTTGGGACTCCAAAACTAACTGATTGTTTATAATTGCAGGGTTCTTCAACATGCCAAAGTAGCATCTGGTATGTAGACAGTGGGGGATCTGTGCACCTGACTAGAAACAGCTCTCTTCATCATGACTACTCTCAAGGAAAGAAGGGGTTTGTTTCTTTTGGCAATGATGCTAGGGGTTACATCATTGGAAACGGCTTTGTCTCCAATGGAGAAATAAACTTTGATGATGTTAATCATGTGGAAAATCTCAAGTACAATCTCTCGTGTGTCAGTCAAATGTGTGATAAAGGCCATGTTGCTCTTTTCACCGGTCAGAACTGTAGGATTCTGTCATCCAAAGTTCTGCATTTGATTGATAAGGTGTTGGATGATCACTCTCTCTTGAGAGCCAACAGGACAGGAAGAGTGTATGCCTTAGATCTTTCCAAGAAAATAGATCTCAGAGGCCATCCTTGCCTATTTTCCAAAGCCTCTCCTCAAGAATCTAAACTGTGGCATAGAAGACTGGGTCATGTTAATTTCGAAAACATGAATCAGCTGATTCACAATAGTTTAGTCAGAGGCTTACCAATAAAGGAGTTCCACTGTGATGAAACCAGCACTGCTTGTTTAAAAGGAAAACAACACAAAGTCTCATTCCCTCCTATTGAAGAGCCTAAGTCCACTGCCTGCTTGCAATTACTGCATATGGATCTATTTGGTCCTGTGAGAGTGATGAGCATGGCAAAGAAGAAATACTGTCTAGTAATTATGGATGATTACTCTAGATTTGTATGGACTTTCTTTCTACATTCAAAGGATGAGGTTGCTCAGAAGATTATTCACTTTGTGTTGTATGTGAGAAGCAGTACTCCCTTTCAGTAAAGTGTATAAGGAGTGACAATGGAACTGAATTCAGAAACCATACACTTGATGACTTCTATCTTTCAAAGGGAATCAAAAGGCAATTTAGCATCCCACGGACTCCAGAACAAAATGGAGTAGTGGAGAGGAAGAACATGACCCTAATTGAAGCTGCAAGGTCCATGTTGTCTGACTCTAGTTTGCCACTAACCTTTTGGGCTGAAGCTGTTAACACAGCTTGCTATGTGCAGAATAGAGACTTAGTAAATCAGAGGTTGATGAAGACTCCATATGAAGTTCTCCATCACTTGGCTCCTCTAATTTCATTTTTCAAAGCATTTATTAACTGATTTACATGTATACCAAACCAAATAGTGCGGAATTCTATTTGATTGTCCATCCAATCAGTGAGAACACAAGTAAAATCAATCTAATAATGAATCAAAACATTCAGAATGATTTCAAGATGATTAACTGCAATCTATGAGCTTGGAACAAGTGTTCTTGGGTCTCTGGACGGCCAGGGTACGATTATGTGTGTAGGTAATCGAATTGTTATGTTTTTCCATGAATAAAGTGATATTTATAGGTTAGGGTTTTCCATTCGTACGAATGAACCATTAGCATGGTTCAGTCGTGCGACTGAAGCATGCGGTTGATCCATCCGCATGACTGAAGGTCCAATCATGTGACTGAGTCAAGCTCATGTCACAAGCGTGTGACTGATCCCAGTCACCTGGTTCAGTCGTGCAACTGGTTCATTAGTATGAAGTATTCGTGCGTATGGTCCATTAGCATGGTCCATTACATGATAACTTCACAAGATTATGTTTAAACATGTTTCTCAACCATTATTGACTATGATTTATGTAAATAACCACAAACGTATATAGTTAGTTCAATACACAATAAACAATGAAATATTAAACATTATAAGTATCAACCACACATTGTATTTCATTCATACCCATTCAGTTACATACATGTAAGACATGAAAGACATTTTACATTGAGCTCCTAAACTAGGTACATATGTGCAGGATTGTTGAAGGGTTATAGTTACAACACAACAACAAAAAGAGGAGATTAACTAAACTTAAATCAAACAGTAAACTGGATTAACCTAGATAAGATACTAAGAACACAAGTAATGCAAGAGACAGAACACAAAGAACACAAGTATTTGGTTTTCAAGAATGTAGTATATTGCCTTCTCTATGTTCTATTACAAGTGTTACAAAAGCATATTCGAAAGATACAAGAACATGAGATACTTATACTACATCCTACAGCCGGCTATACTTTGAAAGCCAGCTGGATACAATTGAGTAGACACAAACAAAATCAATTGTAGAGTCAAAAGGCAGATTGCCTTTTGACTTGTGACTATGACATGCCATAGCTCACATCCTTATCTATTACAAAAAGGAAAAAGTACATAAAGTAGAAAGTTACACACTCAAGACCTCAATGTACAGTTACCAAAAGCATGGACCTTTTCACCAACTCATGTAAGTTGGTGACTTGTAGAGGTGCAACGGAAAGGTGTCCAGCTTTATGGAACAGTACATCAGATAAAGCATGTTACTAAAAGTGTTCGGAAGAAATATATCTTCATGAGTTGAAGCTTCAGAAGACTTTGTCTTTGAGGCTTCGGAAGACTTAATGTTTGGCTTCAAAAGATATTGGTCTTGGCTGCGGAAGATTTCACACTTAGAGTGATTTTCTGTTTCATGTGTGAAACTTCCTAAGCTTCTTCTTTAATGCACTTGTGCAGCATGCAGGAAAGACTTAAGATGTTTAGGTTGCATTAGCCTCTTCATTAATCTATACAAACTCCCCCTAGGCTGATGCTACCAAAACACTTTGTTGTGCAAGGATGTGGATATCATGTTTTTGAAGGTCTCTTCTTCAAGAACACTCTTTTTGCCCTGGGTTTGCTAGCCTGGCACTTAGTTAACTTAGTTACGAGATCTTTGATTTGAGTCCTAAAATCTATGTGTTCATGTTTTAGAACTGAAATGGTTTTCTCTAAGTCCTCTATTTTCAGATTATAATCATTTTCAGACTTTCTAAAATCAGATTTTAAAATGTTTAAGGACTCAAGATCAGATCTCATTTCCAAGTTGTAGGACATGTATCTGTTAACTTTAGCAATGCATTCAGGAGTACAGAGATGTTCCAATACCTTGGCTTCATCATGATCTGCCATTAGTGCTTGGTTTGGAGAAGCATCTTCCACCTGAAAGCTCTAGTCAAAGCCTCCTTCTTCAACAGCAAGAGCAACTTGCTGCTTTGACTTCTCATTTTGGAGAGCTTTGTTAGTGTAGTTTGGTCTAGATTGTGTTTGGCAACCATTTGTTCTAGGTGCCTTACACTCTCTGGCAAAGTGCCCATCAAGTTATAGTTGTAACACTTGACTTTGCCTTTGTCCAGTCCAAACATTCCACTGGTTCCATTGCTTGGAAACTTCCTTCCATTCCTCTTGTAGAACTTCTTGGCTCTGTGAGTCGGAAGAGCCATCTGCTGGACTATCTCCATGTATTCCAGATCATCTGGATGGATACAGTCCAGGTCTTCAAGAGTGAAAAGAGAGTTACCACAGCTTTCATTAGAAGACACAAAAGCTTGAGAAGAGCTTGTCTCTTGGAATGGGCTTCCTTGAGTGTAGTTCTCCTTGGTGTCTCAGGGAAGGTTATGAAAGGACCCTGTGGTGAATTGTCAGGGTAGCATAAGAGATGATGTTTGGGTTCTATGCTATCCCTTTCAATCACGTGTAGGGCTGAACCCATTTGATTGTTGGAGTTGCCAGATGAACCTTGCATGTTCATCTCCATCCGGTAGTCACTGAGAATCCTATATAACTCTGTCAGAGTAAGAGTTTTGAGATTTTCAGTTCCCTTGATTACCATATAGTAGTGTGTCAATTGCCTAGGAAGTGAGTACATGAACTTCCTTATAATGTCTCTGTATTCAAGATAAACTCCTCCATCCGCTAGGGTATCCACAATCTCAACATACCTGAAATATTGCTCAGTCATTGTTTCACCTATTTTAAAGGTGAAGTTTTCAAACTTCTGCTTTAGGAGATCCTTCTTTTTCTCCTTGGCTTCAGAAGAACCCTCATACATCAGTTTCAGTGCATCCCACAACTGCTTGGCTGTTTTGCACTTCTTGAAACCTTTGTACACAGAGTTTGGAAAGGCAGTTTGAAGGGCTATCATGGCTTTTTTGTCTATCTCTACTCTCTTCCGATCTTCATCAGAGTAGTTAGCCATAGCTTTGGGAATCATACCAACACAGTTGCAGAAGGGGTGCTGGGTATGAAAGGCCCATTCTCAATAGACTCCCACATTCTTGAATCAAGAGACCTGATGAAACCTTCCATTCTTAAACACCAGGTATCAATCTCATCAAGGGTGATCAGTGGGGACTTGTTCATGGTTCCAATTTCTATGTCAGTTTTGGAAATGGCTGCCATTTGAAAAGTTTAGTATCTGTGTATGTGAGGAATCTTAAGATGGTGACATATTATATCAAGAGCTGAAAAGCTTTGATACCAAATGCAGGATCGTTGAAGGGTTATAGTTACAACACAACAACACAAAGAGGGAGAAAAGGAAGAAGAAGACACCTCTACAGTTGGGCAACATTGTCAAACTAGAAGTTGATGTACATGGTTCTCTTTTAATTGACAGGGATGGGCTATTTATGGTGTCTATTTAGGAACCAATCTCACTAAGAAAACAACCACTTGCAGCCATTCATAATGTGAGCAGATTGAAGATTCTTGTACTAAGCAAGGATAAAATGTCAGATGCTCAAGATTTTGTTGACATGATCAAGGCAATTTTGGATCTAGCTCAAGCAGCAACTTTTACACCACCACAAGACCCAGCAGAATCATCACAACCTCAATCACCACTCAAACATTGAAGAATATAGGCTGCATAATCCTTAACGGGGGTATTGTTGGACCCTGAAAGATTATGCAAGCCAATACAATGGGTGAGTTGATGGTTGCTTTGTTGGATTCCCACAAGTCCCAGAAGAAATGCGGATGAAGATCCTGCATAGGAAAAACCAAGTATGGTCGTCTGGATTTGTCAATACGGAAGACATAAAACAAATACGGACAAGTATTTGTTCTTCTGCCTTAACAAATGCGGAAGACCAACAAGTAATGCGGACAAGACTTTGTTCATCTGCATTTGCCGATGCGGATGACCAGAAAAATGCGTAGAAGTATTTGTTCATCCGCATTAGCCAATACGAATGACCAACATAGAAATGCGGATGATCAAGTGAAGAAATGCTAATCAAGTCAACTTATCTGCATTTGTCAATGCGGATGAACAAGCAAAGATGCAGATCAAGACTTAGACTAGTTCTGATGTAATAGGTCAAGGGTACTTTAGTCATTTTGTAAAAGGCATCTTGTCTGCCTATAAATAGAATGGAAAACCTCGTACATGAGGTGATGGCTGATAGACATTGAGAATATTTGTTGTCTTTTATTCTCTGTAATCAATCACCTTTATTATTATATACAAAAGTATTTATGGGTATATTCTTGCATTAATGTTTATTGATTGCTTGTTTCCGCCATTCAATCATTAACTCAATCACTATATTCGATCCTTAGTGAGAATCTCAATCTCACTAACCCAGTCATTTTCGATTAACAATTAATAAATGATTAGCTTTGTAAACTCCAAATAACCTGATTATACATGTAGAAGAACACATATCATGAATTACCTCATACGGAAGTCTCATCACCACCTTTTCAGCTACTAATGCCTTCTCACATTGGCACACCTTTTCTGCTGCTAAGGCATTCTCAATAGAAATATCACGAGAACATGATGAGACATTATCGATTACAAATTCGCTGGAAACAAAAAGAGAATTTAAACTAGTTTTTGTTCTAAGACTGAATGTTCAGATTCAGGTGTACTAAAACTAGTGCATCCAAGTCCGCTAGTCGGTCCATAATCGCTCTCTTCACGAATATGCTTAGGATTTACACCTTCTAAGCCTGCAGACATACTGTTATTATCTGTTTTGATCAAATCATTATAAGGATGAGGAACATGCTTAAGAGAATAATAGTAAGTACTAGGAGGAGGATAAACCTTAGTATTTTCATAGCCCAATCTCGTTTTAATCCTAGCCCCCCATTGAGATTTAAATAGATCATCATGTTTCATTCATGATATTGTTCATTTATCTAGCTTTGACTGAACTTTGTTGGTTTCATATTTAGCAAGTGCAACAATTTCAGTCAAAGTATCAAACTCAACATTTCTTTCTAAGACCATTAGTTTTAGATGATCATGCTCTTTTAAAGCATCGTTTAATTTAACCAAATATTTAGACTCGTTTATTTTAAGTTCCTCATTAATTCATTTTAAAATCTTTCTCATTATCTATTAATAAACGATTAACCTTGTAAATTCTAAATAACCTGATTTTACATTGTTAGGATCTCGTATTTGAACGAAACACCAACTGATTAACGTCTTAAACCAAACCAAATAGTGCGGAATCCTATTTGATTGGAGATCCAATGAGTGAGAACACACGTAGAAACAATAATGTATTGGATCTAACGTCAAGAATCGATTAGGAATCAATCTACAACGTTCTATGAACTTGGAGTACGAACTTAGAGGCTTTTGAACGGCTAGGGTACGGTTGGAGTCGAAGTGGATTGAATGCTTACATTTTTCCACGAATTAGGTGGTATTTATAGGTTAGGGTTGCTCATTCAGGCGACTGAACCATAAGCATGGTTCATTCGTGCGATTGAGCCATGCGGCTAATCCATTCGCATGGCTGAGTGCTCAGTCGTCCGACTGAGCCAATCTCATGTCATAGTCATACGACTGATCTAGTCTCCTGGTTCAGTCATGCGAATGAGTCATTAGTATGAAGGTGTTCATGCGTATGGTTCATTAGCATGTGCCATTCGCATGATACCTTCATGTTATTAAGTTTGAATATATTAAACATATATTTATATTTGTACAATCAACCACAAACCTATATAATCAAGTCAATATGCGTTAAACAACTCATTAATGAAATATTAAACATGATAAACACAACCAAACATTTGCATTTCATTAAGTACCCAACTATTACATAAGTGTAAGACAACAAAGACATATTACATTATGATCAGAATCAAGGTACACATGTATCAACAAACTTCCCCTTGGACCTAAATTCATCTATTGTCTTACCTTCTTCATAACATTCTCGTACTTCTTGTACTTCTCCTCTCTTGTAACTCCTGCATGTAATTCAAAATGCAAAGCAGAGTGGTATCACATTTTGGAATTGGAGGGCTTGTACAATATCTTGTGAGTCATAGAATAGTGGCCACTTGTATAGTGTGTAGACATCTTCAGCTCACAAGTTTGTAAGCCATATTAGGTCAAATACCCTCATAGTATCCATTCTGCACACTTTGTTCAGAACTATAACCGCCTCCCCTATTCTCCAATCATAGTACCACCACTTAAAGTGTGGAGTGAAGTCCTGGGATTCTTGACATTGTTCTTAGGGGACTCCACTTCAGCACTATTTTGGGCTTTCCAGTTATGGGATCAACTTCAGAACGTCTGATATACCTCGTAGGTTGTTGAGGTTAAAGTTGACCCACCCGGTGTGGTACTCTTTCTTCAAGGCAACCTCAAAACAGTCTGACATCTTCCTTGGGTTAGCATATAAGAACTTCAATTTAGCCGGCTGGTTGAGCTCAAAACCAGGTAGAGACTTTAGATCATGCGAGGATCTAAAGTACTCAATACTCTTCTCTCTCTTTACCGTGTATACATTAAGATCATCAAAATAATCCCACGCGATAATCTTGCCTGACACCTTGTGATGTTTCTTCACTTTGTAGAGCTTGGTGTAGACATTCGGTTTAGCAACAGCATGTTGTGCTCGGATCTCCTCAAAACATGCAGCCCATTTAGCCTCTGTGATATCTATATCGATGATATCTACAGCATACACGAGATAGTGCTCTGTAGTGACGTCCTCGATTCTATTTCATCAATATCGTTCAGCTCGTCATCACTAGTTTCTACAAAAGGTGGAGCGTCCTTGACAATCTCATTGGTATTGAGCTTGAACATTTCTGCAATTTGCTCGTCAGTGAGATTGTGAATTATTTCCCCTTTTTCAGGGGTGTAACTCACTGATCTCCTAACAATCCCTTGCAGATCAAGAATCATGGTTAGTTGAGTCTTGACCTGCTGAAGGGGAGCAACGTCGTATTCATCCCTTTGAACGTCTGGATCTGCTTGATTTAAACATTCAACACAACAATCATTAGTTAATAATCAAGACATAACCATTTACATAACATATAAACATTCATTTCACTAATGGTATATATGATCCAAATACAAATGATTTTAAATAACAATAAAACATCTAAGCATTACTCTTGTCCTGGATCATCGGCTCCTCTGCTGCCGGGTTGGATGCGGAAGCACTCGGATCTTCAGTTCGTTTAGTCCTCCTTTCGCTCGATGATGTGGCACCCGTAGCAGAAGAGTCATCATCATCAAAATCACTAACATCAGTATCACCATAGTGATCATCACCATCATCATCATCATAACTATCATCATCCGCATCATCATCTCCATCACCTTCTCCTATCTTTAAGGGCTTGTCTTTGGACCCTTTGAGCTTTAACTACAGAGATTTGTTTGTAGCCACCAGCTCCTCAATCCTTTTGGCGTGTTGTTGCTGGAGCTGAGACATCAGATGAGACTACTCATCGATCAATCGAGCCTGATGAGAAAGCTGTTGAGATTGGACAGTGGTCAGGTCTACCAGCTGTCATAAGTGGTCTTCTCTTCATTTGCAGCTAATAGCCTCGGCACCATTCGGTTAAGTGCTGAGAGTTTTTTCTCTACCCCACTGTGAGGTAAAGGTGATCCTGATGGATATGGAGGGAAAGAAGATGGTACTGCAGGATGGCTAGTGGTGGTGGTGGCAGTGGTGAAGATTGGAGGTGGTATAGATAAAGGTGGTGGTGGTGTAGGTGTGAATGATATGGTGGTGGATGGAAGGGTGGTGTGGTGGTGTTGGGTGGAATGGTGGTAGGGATGGTGGATGTGGTGGTAGGTAGAGTGGTTGTGGCTGTGGTGGTAGTAGTGGGAGTGATGAAAGTGAGTCTTCGCATCTTCTTCTTCATGCCGTAGGGCTGAGCCATCCTCTTCTTCCTCGATCCTGTCGAGGAGGATGCTCCCCCTAGAACACAGCTTGGCGGATCGAGAGCATATGTAGGATTAGTGTCAGTATCTCCAGACCTGCCTGGGCGTCCACCAACCGCCCGAAGCCCCTATTCTATAGGAACGACTTTACTTCCCACAATCCGGGTTAGTGGCTCCTCATCCGACTCCTCCTCTTCCTCACCAGGTATCAATTCCTGGTAGAACCCAGTAGTCTCCGCTCCATCTCTAGTGGGGGCACATGCTGGAGATGTAATATCAGTAGTAGGGCCCCTTGGTTGAGTGGACCATTCATCTCCAGCACCCCCGCTCTCATCATCATCGGAGTCATATCCATAAGCTGTAGCTACTCTACCTCAGAGTCACTATCAACGTGACGCCATTTACGCCTAGCCGGCGCCACGTAATCCTCCCAGGCCAGATGCCCAAATAATCTCCTCATAGGGGGCTTAACCTACTTCCCCCTGTAGACCTTCATCCTACCCAGGTGGTATCGTCCATCACCTCGAGTAGCACCGTGTCCTCATTTTCCTTCGGCAAGGAAGGGAACTTTTGGTCGATAATCATCTGCATAAAGCGATGGTACAGGCAGAAGCCCTCTTTCCCTTTCCCCCAATGTTCTCCGCTAAGTAGGTGAAGATCATCCTGGAAAAGCTGAACGGGTGGTTCAGCACCAATGCAGCATACGCGTTCTGGATCTGATCGGAAAGCTCATCAAAACCTCCCTTCCAAGACATTATACGCTTTAGCAGAACGTGCGCAAGGTACTTGAACTGGGGGCACAGGTTTCTCTTGTAGAGCAACCCTGCATTAATGTCCCTGACGTACTTGGCATGCAGAAAACAGCCTCGAAATGCAAGGGGCTGTAGTCGTGTGAGGCATTCAACATCATCCCCGAGCTACAGCACTGTCCTGAGATCATCCTCAGAGATCTCAATGACCTCTCCAAATATCGAACTACGGATACGATGAGGCTCTGAGGATCTATCAACTACAACGCCTTCCCAGAAGGCCTGCTAAATCAAACGGTATGGTGTACATGGAGTAGAGATGGCATGAAAGATCCTCGATCTCCTGAGAAATGTGATGATGCCAGAAAAATCAGGAGCGTGTTTGGATGTCAATCCAGATGAGCACAAATATTGTGCTTAGTGCTCATAGTCCACCGACTCGCCATCTTATACACATTGAATATATAAATTAGTGTCCGTTAATTGATAATATTTTGAATCACTTGGACATGAAAAAAACCTTTTTGATTTGTTGTGCGAATGAGACTGTGCGACTGAGATCTCGTCGTGCGAATGAGTAGTGCGACTGAGATCTAGTCGTGCGAATTACCTTATTCGTACGACTTCTCATGCTACTGAGCTCATACGTATGTAAACTCATTTATGGATATCAGTCGTGCGACTGAACTCATACGCTTGGTTTAGTCATGTGGTTTAGTCATTCGCAGTACTCAGTCGTGCGACTGAAGTTCATAAGTTGTCCATTCATATGACAGTGTGTGTTCAATTCAAATTAAAGTTTTGACCAATTCTTATCATTTGACGTCGTGTTTTGGTTCATTGGACTCGCAATCATTATACTTAACACCTAATAACATTAATTTCAGTTGTTGGCTTGGATTAATTGGGTTATTTAGTCCAACACGTCTCGGTTCTTGGTTAGGCTGAAGTTAGTGATTTTGTAATCAAATTGATAGAAATTTGGTGGATTGCACCGCATAATACCTGTAAAATCAATGGAAATCGTTAGTGCACAACAATCCATGCTATAAAATAATCGAATGAAAATTTGGCAGAGTAACGATAGTTTGTGCGAATTAGGGCAATTTTGGGGGTGATGAATGACTTCGACCGATACCCCAATTTTATACTAGGGTTTCTTTCGTCGTGCACTGAGCCCAATCGCACAGTTGTTCGTGCGACTGAAGATCAGTCGTGCGACTGGCACAGTCGGTCATTTTAGTCGTGCGACTAGAAGTCAGTCGTGCGATTGTGTCATTGGTCACATTTATTCATGCGGTTGATGGGTTTGCAAGAGCATGAAACGTAGTTTAACCATTTAAACTTTTCATAAAACGCAGTGGATATATATATATATATATATATTATAATATATAACTTTTAACACTTTTAAAGCTGAAAAATACATGTTCTTAGATGTCCATATAAGTGTAAGAAGCAAACCATTAACCAAAGGATCATTTATGTGAATAATCAAGCTAAGAACATGAAGAAACGTACATAAAATCACAGCTACATAGAGCTGTGAATACTCTACCTTTCTGCAGAAAAATCGACCAAAGAAAAAAGGGTTGAGAATGCTTGTGAATCCGGCCAAGAGTCCAAAGAAGGCCTCCTCAAGCTTGTATACCCCAAGCTTGTGTTCAAACACTCTTCTTGTTAGGGAGACACCACAAATCAGCTCTCAAAGACCTCCCTTTTACTCCCTAATTTCTGAAAATTTGAGAGAGAAAAGAGAGAGAGAGAGAGAGATAGTTGGATGCAAAAAAAACCTGAATAAAGGTTGTGTGTGTGACTAGTTAAGCCCTTTGTGTTTTCAAGAACACAAAGGGCCAATGGCAATGCAAGAGGGGGGCGGCCAACCTCTTTCAAAATGAGAGTTCCCTCTCAATTTTATAACACAATAAAATGTTAACTAGCCACTTAACTAGATATATATGTATACAACTAACCCATTTAATTGTATATATATATAAACTACCATTATTATTTGTAATATTATTCAACTAATTTAAATAGCATTACAAATAATATTATTGAACAAAATATCCTAATAAATTGTCCATCTCATTTGCAACTTGTTTAGAAAACCCATTTTCTAAATTGGTGTTAATATTCAATTATATCATGTAATTGAATATTAATAGGTGTTTGTTAAGCTGTGTTTGGGTATAACCCGACTTGGATCATAACGTACTAACCACATCAATATTCTAAGTGTCTTGGCACACACAGAATCTTACAATCTCCCACTTGCCCAAGATTCATAGAAGATTGATGCAAGCAGTAATACCGCCTAACAACGGTTTACTACCCTTAATACGTATGACTTATAGCCATTCAATAACATCATCCCCTTTTCAAGTACCTTACTTGAAATGATTTAGGTGAATCAATCATCTATCCTTTTGTTACACATGTCATGTTAAATCCAAGAACATAGAATGATCATCTCTTGTTGATTTAACTTATCAGGCCTTAGACATCTAACTCTCAACGAATAAGAGGAACAAATTCCATCTTGACTACATATGTTTCTCACAACACCTCGTGTCATATCTGAACACACTCTTGTGTACTGTCCACTATTTCAGGATAGTGAAGAATTAGCTCAAGGTATGACACTTAGTGAATATCAAAACCCAATATGTATCTCAGGTCGGAGGATACAAAATGATATTCGCCTTTACTCAAATATACTTATGATCAATCAATAAGATTCCATGTAGTAAAATTTGAGATGCGGGTTAGTCCAATATTTGTGTCCCACAAATATCTATGAACCTTGGTAGCAACTCATTGCTCTATATTCATCCTTATGAATATCAACCAATCCAAGTTCATAATAATCTTACTATCATGCTTGTTCCCACAAGTATGGACGATTACGGACATTTAGAGTAAACAGTTTACTCATGGATTAAACATGCTAATTGGAACATTAATTGAAACATTATGACCAAATAATATTATTCAAATAATAAAGAGTTCCATATATCCAAATACAAAATTTTGCAGATCAAATCCAATCACTAGAATATCTAAGTCCCATGGCACAAGTATGACCTTCATGCTTTGCCTTTTCAAGGAGCTTTGTGAGAGGATCCGCAATGTTTTGATCCGTGTGAACTTTGCGAATACATATCTTTCCCTTTTCAACTTCATCTCGTATGTAGTTGAATCTCCGCTCAATATGCCTAGTCTTTTGATGAGCACGGGGTTCCTTGATTTGAGCAATCGCACCCTCGTTATCACAAAAGATCTCTAGGGGGTCCTGAATGGAAGGGACAACCCCTAGATCGGAAATGAATTTCTTTAACCATGCAGCTTCTTGAGCTGCCAATGAGGCGGCGACGTATTCTGATTCTATAGTTGATAGAGCCACCACATCCTGCTTGGAGCTCTTCCAAGAGACAGCTCCTCCATTCAGAATGAAAATGTATCCCGATTGTGATCGTGAATCGTCACGATCGGTTTGGAAACTCGCATCCGTGTAACCTTTTACTACGAGTTCCTCGTCACCAGATCCATAGATCAGGAACATATCTCTTGTCCTCCTTAGGTACTTAAGTATGTTCTTAACAGCCATCCAATGCCTGTTTCAAGATTTTGCTGGTAACGGCTTGTCATGCTTAAGGCGCATGACACGTCCGGTCGAGTGCATATCATTGCATACATGATGGATCCAATAGCAGATGCGTATGGGATTGCTTCATTTTATCTTGCTCATCCTTTGAGCTCGGACATTGAGTCGTACTTAATATCGTTCCTCTGTGAATAGGTACGGTGCCTTTCTTAGAGTTCTCCATCTTGAACCTTTTCAAGATCTTATCAATATATGCACTTTGATTCAAACCAATCAACCGCTTTGATCTATCCCTGTAGATCTTTATTCCCAGAATATAGGCGGCTTCACCAAGATCCTTAATGGAAAAACAACTTCCAAGCCAGGTTTTTACACCTTCCAAAGTTGGAATGTCATTTCAAATAGTAGTATGTCATCAACATACAATACTAGGAAAGTTATTGAGCTCCCACTAGCCTTCTTATACACACAAGCTTCATCAGCGTTTTTGATGAAGCCAAATTTCTTGACCTCCTCATCAAAACGGTGATTCCAGCTTCTCGATGCTTGTTTCAATCCATAGATTGATTTCTTTAACTTACATACTTTATTAGGATGTTTTGGATCGACAAAACCTTCAAGTTGAACCATAGACATCTTCCTCAAGGTATCCATTTAGGAAAGCGGTCTTGACATCCATTTGCCAATCTCATAATCATAATGAGCAGCTATGGCAAACAATATCCTTATAGACTTTAGCATCGCAACAGGTGAGAAGGTTTCATCATAATCAACCCCTTGAGTTTGAGTGAAACCTTTTGCTACAAGTCTAGCTTTATAAGTATCCAAGTTTCCATGCATATCCGTTTTCTTCTTAAAACCCACTTACTTCCAACTATTTGGAGTTAAGAGGTGGTACAACCAAGTCCCATACTTGATTGTCATATATGGATTGCATCTCAACGTTCATGGCTTCAAGCCATTTGTCACAATCCGTATTGGACACTGCATCATGGTATGTGGTTGGTTCATCAGAATCTACCACATAGCATCCATCCATGAAAAATCCGTATCTTTCAGGTGGATTACTAATTCTACCACTTCTGCGAACGTCTTGTGTGTATTTATCAACCCCTTGATCATCCTCAACATCCTCATGTTGAGTGCTACTTTCAACCAAACGTATATCGGGTTGTGGTTCTTGATCCTCTCAAGATCCACTGTTCTACTGCCAGCTCCTTCTATAAGGAACTTTGCTTCTAAGAACTCACCCTTTCTGGCAACAAACACCTTTTGTTCCAGTGGATCATAGAAATAATATCCCATAGAATCTCTAGGATATCCAATAAAGATACACTTGGTGGATCGGACTTCCAATTTGTTTGGGGTGGGAGTTTTAACATAAGCCTCACAACCCCAAACCCTTAAGTATGATAGGGATGGAACCCTTCCATGCCATATCTCAAAAGGTGTCCTTCCACCTTTTTGGTTGGGGCCATATTTAGAATACGGGCCGCGGAGAGCAAAGCGAAACCCCAAAATGATAGAGGTAATGTGCTTCTAGCCATCATAGATCGGACCATATCCAATAAGGTTCGATTCCTCCTCTCAGACACACCATTATGTTGTGGTGTTCCAGGTGGAGTGAGTTGTGAGACAATCCCACAAGTCCTAAGATGATCTTGAAAGGCATCACTTAGGTATTCACCTCCTCTATCGGTACGAGAATTTTAATGGACTTGTTGAGTTGATTTTCTACTTCTCATTTTTGAAGATTTTGAACATTTCAAAAGCTTCGTCTTTGTGTCTTAACAAGTACACATACCCATAGCGACTATAATCGTCGGTAAAGGTAATGAAGTATCTTTCACCATTCCTAGTCATTGGCTTAAAAGGACCACATACATCCGAATGTATGATTCCTAATAGATCTTTTGCCCTTTTGGTAGTTCCACTAAAGGGTGCCTTAGTCATCTTTCCTTGTAAACAAGACTCACAAACATCAAATGAATCACATTCATTTGTTTTTAAAAGACCATTCTTTTGAAGTGTTTGTAAACGTTTCTTGTTTATATGACCAAGACGACAATGCCAAAGATAGGTATTACTTATGTCCAACTTGAGTTTTTTGGTGTTAGTATGGTACAATGAACTATTTAAAGTATTTTCATGAACCAATTCATAAATACCATTAATTGGAATAGCTTTAAAATAGAACATATCATTTAAAGAAACATGAATATCATTTTCAATAAAAGATAATACATAATCATAATGTCTTAATTGGGATACAGAAATAATGTTCCTAGTCAAACTAGGAGCATACAAAACATTCTTCAAAATAACTTCCAAACCACTTGGAAGTTTTAGGATGTAGTCCCCACGAGCTTCAACTGAGACTTTAGTTCCATTTCCCATGAAGAGGCTAACATCCCCTTGTTTGAAGTCCCTACTTCTTGTGAACCCCTGCAACAAATTGCAAATGTGAGTTCCACATCCGGTATCCAATACCCATGTGTTTGAAGATGTAACATTAAGATCAATATGAATCATGTATATTGTACCTGAGGTCTGCCCGCACATCCCTTTTGGCTTTCAACTCTTGGAGATGGACAGGACAATTCCTTGCCCAATGTCCAATCTCCCCACACTTGAAGCATGGGTCATTTGTAGCAACCTTTTGCTTCTTCTTTTGTGGTTTGGGTGGCACCCTTGCCACCCCTTTCCCTTTTCCCAAAGCAAGTCCCTTACCCTTGGCAACCTTTGCCTTGGGTGCGGGACGAGGCCTTTTGTTGTTCCCACCTTCATTGATGGTGAGAACGGGTAAAACCCTTTTACCCATGGCCGCCTCGGCCGTTTTGAGCATTGAGTGAAGTTCACCAATGCTTTTGTCCCATGCATTCATGTTGTAGTTCAACACGAATGTCTCGAACCTCTTGGTAAGGCCATTGAGGATTAAATCCGTGCCAATTCCTTCGAGACGGGACAATTAAGCCTCTCGAGGCGATCAATGTGACTTTTCATCTTAAGTACATAAGATGAAACAGATTTTGTCGTCCATACGACATGCATGGAGTGCTCGAACCGTTTCAAAGCGCTCAACCCTTGCTTGCTGTTGGAACGTTCCTTCAGCTGGGTTATCATGTCATAAGCCCCGTGGTGTTCATACTCCTTTTGGAGATCCGGAGTCATGCTTGCGAGCATGAGACAAGACACTTGGACGGAGTCCTCAGTGTACTTTAGCCAATCATTGAAGGCCTCCTCATCATCCTCGCTAGGTTGATCGGGGATAGGGTCGTCTAAAACGTACGATCTTCTCTCTTGCTTGAGAACGATTCTCAAGTTTCGATACCAATCGATGAAGTTGTTGTGATTTAGACGTTCCTTTTGGAGGATCGCTCGTAAAGATTGGTTGGACGCGGATGAGTTATCGGAATTATCATTATTAGAGGCCATCTACAAAATTTAACAAAGTTTTATTTAGTATTTTCGATATTGTCAATTTTAATAATTAATGCCTATTAAGGTCAATTATATATTAAAATCTAGAACCCAACATTACATTTAAATTGTGGTTAGGTGACCTTTATCCCACGATTTAAATTAATAAGGTGGTCAACGATTGACGGTTGCAACCATTTGCAACTTCTAGAGGTATGGGATCGACTATTGAACATCATATGTAAAGTCGGCATGTAAATCCCATCAACACCATTTGGAAACCACATTGTAGGTGATCCATTTAACATGGTTTGCAAATCAAGACATCCTACTTACACCCACGTGTGAGCTTGCCAAAACAAATGGTTAGGTGACCTTTATCCCATAAGTAATGCATTCTCACCTCAAATCACAAGTTCCCTCAAAATGGTTAGGTGACCTTTATCCCACTAAGAGTTCCAAAGTGACTCAAGTGTTGTGTAAAAGGACGGTGTTGATCTCGTTTTGGAATATTTAGAGGTTACATAATAGTAGTTTAGAAAACTCTATGTACTTGTATTTGCATGCTTTCAAATACAAGGTACCCTATGGTCCTTTGATTAAAACCAATTTTAATCATTAAAATCATTAAACCATTTTAATAACTTTTATTGGCCTTTAAGAACCATCAATTTTCAGATTGTTATGTTTATTAATTAGTTTGTTATGCAAGTCAAAACATCAACCAAACAATCAAACAATAAACAATCAACCAAGCATAAAACATAAACAACCATATATGCATAACCATAGCTACTATTGTGACCACACTTGTTTGCCATCACAAGTGTGGTCATTTGGTCTTTCCTAAGGGTTGAATGTAACACAAAATTTAAGGTCTTTATAGACCCCACTTGAACTTGCATCCATATGCTCCAAGTCTTTCTCTTTGTGTCTTCCTCTCTTGTGCTTCCTTCTAGTGCATCTCCATATACAAAATTTATATCCTAATACAAATTTTCTAATAAAGGAATTGCACTTAATCTATCTATTACATTTCAAATGAATGAATAAATAAATTACATCTCAAAGAAAAACACAAAAGAATAATATTACAACTCAAATGTAAAACAACCAAAATCAACCATCCATTCCAAACCAAATCAACATAGGGTCATGGCTAGGTTATGCACATAATCAACATCCAACATATCATTAAAATAAAATGATGAATCCCCACAAAACCCATGAATTTTCAGCCAACATAAACTGAAAATTTTGGGTTTAGATGTTGTCCAAACAACACAACAAAACAACATATGTATATATCTTTCAAGATTTAACTATAAGCATGTATAATATGACCTTGAAAGATGGGATTCAACAAAACAGAAAAAAAACAGCCCCAAACCGGTTTATATCCATCCTTTAAAACCAATTTTAAAGAACAAAACTAGCAAGACATCCACATAACCGGCTCTGATACCATTGATGGGTTTGCAAGAGCATGAAACGTAGTTTAACCATTTAAACTTTTCATAAAACGCAGCGGATATATATATATATATAACTTTTAAACACTTTTAAAGCTGAAAAATACATGTTCTTAGATGTCCATATAAGTGTAAGAAGCAAACCCATTAACCAAAGGATCATTTATGTGAATAATCAAGCTAAGAACATGAAGAAACGTACATAAAATCACAGCTACATAGAGCTGTGAATACATCTACCTTTCTGCAGAAAAATCGACCAAAGAAAAAAAGGGGTTGAGAATGCTTGTGAATCCGGCCAAGAGTCCAAAGAAGGCCTCCTCAAGCTTGTATACCCCAAGCTTGTGTTCAAACACTCTTCTTGTTAGGGAGAACACCACAAATCAGCTCTCAAAGACCTCCCTTTTACTGCCTAATTTCCGAAAATTTGAGAGAGAAAAGAGAGAGAGAGAGAGAGAGTTTGGATGCAAAAAAACCTGAATATGGTTGTGTGTGTGACTAGTTAAGCCCTTTGTGTTTTCAAGAACACAAAGGTCCAATGGCAATGCAAGAGGGGGGCGGCCAACCTCTTTCAAAATGAGAGTTCCCTCTCAATTTTATAACACAATAAAATGTTAACTAGCCACTTAACTAGATATATTATGTATACAACTAACCCATTTAATTGTATAATATAATATACTACCATTATTAATTTGTAATGTTATTCAACTAATTTAAATAGCATTACAAATAATATTATTGAACAAAATATCCTAATAAATTGTCCATCTCATTTGCAACTTGTTTAGAAAACCCATTTTCTAAATTGGTGTTAATATTCAATTATATCATGTAATTGAATATTAATAGGTGTTTGTTAAGCTTGTTGTTGGGTATAACCCGACTTGGATCATAACGTACTAACCACATCAATATTCTAAGTGTCTTGGGCACACACAGAATCTTACAACGGTTGCCCTTTTTAGGTGTCCAATCATGTGAGTTGAGTGGTACTAATGGTCAATCGCATGTATGGCCCATACATGTGGGCTAATCATGCGATGGGCATATTTGTATCCTTCGTACGACTGGTCCTGCTCATGGTCCAGTCGTGCGAATGAGTCATACTCATGGTTATTAACTTTATGCCCATTTTACAATTTTACACCCCTAACTTTTGAATAAACGTTATTGCCTTTGAACATCTCAGACATGATCCGTTTACATTGAAAAGCCTTTGATCACCTCAGACGTGATCCTTTTAAAACATTTTGTCACCTCAGACATGACTTATTTTTTTGACTGAAAGCACGTGTGGTCACCACAGACGTGACCTTTTAGATGATAAGGTTCCTTATCAACTTCCATGACATAGTCCGATACTACAAAAACTTGAAATAGACTAACATTGTACTGACATAAAGAAACATTGCTGAAAATTAAACTAGGACATGTTTTTGTGTTTTGTAAGTAAAATTCCTAAGACGTAATTCTAAGGACTAATTTTTCTAAGAGAGTTGCCTCAATCTTTTACACCATACATGGACCAATTCAAGCTGGAATCATATAGGAGATTCAAATTATTCAGGATAAGTTATTAAAGAAGACTTTGATGCTCTATTCTTGTTTCTCATCTAGAGTCTGTTAGCAAGGCTAGGAAATCATGCTAGTACTCTTAGGTCCTGCAGGATCGTTGAAGGGTTATAGTTACAACACAAGAACAAATAGGAGATTAACTCAACTTTAATCAAACAGTCTAGTCGATTAACCAAGATATGATACTAAGAAAACAAGTAATGCAAGAGACAGAACACAAAGAACACAAGTATTTGGTTTTCAAGAATGGAGTATATTGCCTTCTCTATGTTCTATTACAAGTGTTACAAAAGCATAATCGAAAGATACAAGAACATGAGATACTTATACTACATCCTACAGCCGGCTATACTTTGAAAGCCAGCTGGATACAATTGAGTAGACACAAACAAAATCAATTGTAGAGTCAAAAGGCAGATTGCCTTTTGACTTGTGACTATGACATGCCAAAGCTCACATCCTTATCTATTACAAAAACGAAAAAGTACATAACATAGAAAGTTACAGACTCAAGACCTCAATGTACAGTGACCAAAAGCATGGACCCTTTCACCAACTCATGTAAGTTGGTGACTTGCGAGGTGCAACGGAAAGGTGTCCAGCTTTGTAGAACAGTACATCAGATAAAGCATGTTACTAAAAGTCTTCGGAAGAAATCTGTCTTCATGAGTTGAAGCTTTGGAAGACTTTGTCTCTGAGGCTTCGGAAGACTTCATGTTGGCTTCAATAGATATTGGTCTTGGCTTCGGAAGATTTCACACTTAGAGTGATTTTCTGCTTCATGTGTGAAACTTCCTAAGCTTCTTCTTTAATGCACTTGTGCAGCATGCACGGAAGACTTAAGATGTTTATGTTGCATCAGCCTCTTCATTAATCTGTACAAACTCCCCCTAGGCTGATGCTACCAAAACACTTTGTTGTGCAGGCATGAGGATATCATGTTCTTGAAGGTCTCTTATTCAAGAACACTATTTTTTGCCCTGGCTTTGCTGATCACAAGCTCAGCCTAGCACATAGTTAACTTAGTTATGAGATCTTTGATTTGAGTCCTAAAATCTGTGTGTTCATATTTTAGAACTAAAATGGTTTTCTCTAAGTCCTCTATTTTCAGATTATAATCATTTTCAGACTTTCTAAAATCAGATTTTAAATTGTTTAAGGACTCAAGATCAGATCTCATTTCCAAGGTGTAGGACCTGTATCTTTTAACTTTAGCAATGCATTCAGGAGTACAGAGATGTTCCAATACCTTGGCTTCATCATGATCTACCATTAGTGCCTGGTTTAGAGAAGCATCTTCCACTTGAAAGCTCTAGTCAAAGCCTCCTTCTTCAATAGCAACAACAACTTGCTGCTTTGACTTCTCATTCTAGAGAGCTTTGTTAGTGTAGTTTGGTCTTGATTGTGTTTGGCCACCATTTGTTCTAGGTGCCTTACACTCTCTGGCAAAGTGGCCCATCAAGTTTTAGTTCTAACACTTGACTTTGCCTTTGTCTAGTCCAAACCTTCCACTGGTTGCATTGCTTGGAAATTTCCTTCTAGTCCTCTTATAGAACTTCTTGGCTCTATGAGTGAGAAGAGCCATCTGCTGGACTATCTCCATGTATTCCAGATCATCTGGATGGATACAGTCCAGGTCTTGAAGAGTGAAAAGAGAGTTGCCACAGCTTTCATTAGAAGACACAAAAGCTTAAGAAGAGCTTGTCTCTTGGAATGGACTTCCTTGAGTGTAGTTCTCCTTTGGTGTCTCAGGGAAGGTGATGAAAGGACCCTTTGGTGAATTGTCAGGGTAGCATAAGAGATAATGTTTGGGTTCTATTCTATCCCTTTCAATCACATGTAGGGCTGAACCCAGTTGATTGTTGGAGTTGCCAGATGAACCTTGCATGTTCATCTCCATCTGGTAGCCACTGAGAATCCCATATAACTCTGTCAGAGTAAGAGTTTTCAGATTTTCAGTTCTCTTGATCTCCACATTGTAGTGTGTTCATTTCCTACGAAGTGAGTGTCTCTGTCTTGAAGAGAAACTCCTCCATCCGCTAGGGTATCCACAATCTGAACGTACCTGAAATACTGCTGAATCATGGTTTCACCTGTTTTGAAGGTGAAGTTTTCAAACTTTTGCTTTAGGAGATCCTTCTTTTTCTCCTTGGCTTCAGAAGAACCCTCATACATCAGTTTTAGTGCATCCCACAACTGCTTAGCTGTTTTGCATTTCTTGAAACCTCTGTACACAACGTTTGGGAAGGCAGTTTGAAGGGCTGTCATGACTAATGAAACTTTAATCAAACAGTAAACTTGATTAACCAAGATAAGATACTAAGAACACAAGTAATGCAAGAGACAGAACACAAAGAACACAAGTATTTGGTTTTCAAGAATGCAACATATTGCCTTCTCTATGTTTTATTACAAGTGTTACAAAAGCATATTCAAAAGATACAAGAAGATGAGATACTTATACTACATCCTACAGCCAGCTATACTTTGAAAGCCAGTTGGATACAATTGACTAGACACAAACAAAATCAATTGTAGAGTCAAAAGGCAGATTGCCTTTTGACTTCTGACTATGACATGCCATAGCTCACATCCTTATCTATTACACAAAGGAAAAAGTACGTAAAGTAGAAAGTTACAGACTCAAGACCTCAATGTATAGTGACCAAAAGCATCGACCTTTTCACCAACTCATGTAAGTTGGTGACTTGCAGAGGTGTAGTGGAATGGTGTCCAGCTTTATGGAACAGTACATCAGATAAAGCATGTTACTAAAAGTCGTCGAAAGAAATCTGTCTTAATGAGTTGAAGCTTCAAAAGACGTTTTCTCTAAGGCTTCGGAAGACTTCATGTTTGGCTTCGGAAGATATTGGTCTTGGCTTCGGAAGATTTCACACTTAGAGTGATTTTCTGTTTCATGTGTGAAACTTCCTAAGCTTCTTCTATAATGCACTTGTGCAACATGCAGGAAAGAGTTAAGATGTTTAGGTTGCATCCGCCTCTTCATTAATCTCTACAAATTGTATCAACAAACTCCCCCTTGGACCTAGTTTACACTATTGTCTAACATTTTTCATTAGCTTTTCAAATTTCTTGTACTTCTCCTCCCTTGTACTTCTCCTCCCTTGTAACTCCTGTATGTATTTCGAATGCAAAGCATAGTCTTATCACGTTTTGGAACCGGAGGGCTTGTATAATGTCTTGCGCGTCATAGAACAGTGGCCACTTGTATAAAGTGTAGACAACGTCAGAAGACAAGTTGGTTAGCCACATTGGGTCAAATACCCAGATAGTTTCCATATTACCTTCTCTGTTCAGAACTATAACCGCCTCACCTATTCTCCACTCATAGTACCACCACTTGAAATGTGGAGTGAAGTCCTGTGGCATCTCCTTTAGAGAGATTCTTGACATCGTGCGTGGAGGACTCCACTTCAGCACTATCTTTGGCTTGCTAGTAATGGAATCAACTTCAGACCGTCTGATATACCATGTCGGTTGTTGAGGTTTGATGTTGACCATCTGGTGTGGCACTCTTTCTTTATAACAGCCTCAAACTAGCCTGACATTTTTCTTGGGTCAGCATATAACAACTTCAGTTTGGCCAGCTTGTTGAGCTCAAAACCAGGTAGAGTCTTTAGATCGTGTGGAAATCTAAAGTACTCTATGTAGGATCTTATATGACCAAGGAACATACAAGATTGATGTGGTTAGTACGTTATGATCCAAGTTAGGTCATACCCAATAACAGGCTATACAAACACCAACAAACACTTATTTATTGATGAGATCATACAATAAATATTTGACACCTATTTAGAAAATTGGTTTTCTAAATATTGCTTTTGTGATAGAACGTCATTATGTGGATAATATGTTCATGAGATAATTTTATGTTTCATTATTTAAGTTGGTCAAATAATGAAATATAAAAGAGTGTTATGTTATAAAATTAAACTAAGTTTTAATTTTATAAATTAGTTAATGAAAGATTGTTATAAAATAAATAAAATAAAAAGGGTGGGAAACCTTTTGAGCACCGAATTTTGGCCGCCCAAAGGGGCCTTGGGAACCTCCCTTTTGGTCTTGTTTCATGCAAGACTTCATTCACTTGAACACTCTTTCATCATAACCCACAAACACTCTCTTTCTCTCACACATAAGAAAAAGCTTTTTCTCTATTTCTTCTCTCAAGTTCATTGAGTTTTTGGCTGATTACAAGTGAATATTGACTGAACTTGAAGCTACTTGTTGGCTGAAATTTCGGTTTCAAGAAGAGGGACAAGGCTTGGTGTAACACTACCTAGCAAGTAAGTGTTTGGAAGGCTTGTGGGTATCACGATTTGAGGTCCTCCACCTTGAAGGATTGCTGCTCAAAATCATCATCATCTTCAAAGATCTCGACCCCTTTTGAGCTGCTGAAAGGTAGTTTATGGCAGCCCCTACATGGCTGTCCATAATGCTCGTTTTATGTTTTCATAGCTTGCTTATTCACATAATATGATCCTTTGTTATATGGGATTGTTTTATACATATATTTGTAACCTAAAGAACATGATTTTTTAGCTTTATAATCATGTTTCAAAATACATATCCGCTGCGTTTTTCAGAAAGTTTATGAGGTTAAGCTTTGATTTTATGAACAACAAACCCTTCACTCTATTCCCTTATCTCTCTTCACAACATTCATATTAAGATCCTCAAAATAGGCCCACGTGATAATCTTGCCAGATACCTTGTGATGCTTCTTCACTTTGTAGAGCTTGGTGTAGACACTCTGTTTTGGAGCAGTGCATTAGGCTCGGATCTTGGCAAAACAGGCCGCCCATTCAGCCTTCTTGATGTCAACTTCAATGTCTATGGCTTCGGCTTGACCTTCTTTCTTTTCAGATTCACTTTCCATCGGATCCAGTTTATCGAAAGTATCACTGACGAGAGTATCACCCAAATTAGGGACTATATTTCCCTCTCTATGAGTATATTCAGGATAATGCTCCGCCATGACATCATCAATCTCGATGTTGTCTATGTCATTCAACTTGTTGTCACTTGCAACATTAATAGTTGGAGCATCCTTCACAATCTCGTCCGGATTTAGCCAGAACATGTGAGCAAGTTGCTCATCCGTAAGGTCATGAATGATTTATCCTTCTTCAGGAGTATAGCATACTGACCATCGGACGATCCCTTGCAAATCAAGAATCATTGTGAGTTGAGACTTGATTCGCTGAAGGGGAGCAACATCGTACTCATCTTGCTGAGATTATTGATCGGCTTGATTTAAACATGTAAATACATAAACCATTAATTAATAATTAAGACAGAGACATATCAAATATATATAAACATTAATTACATACGTTTAATACATTAATTACATACGTTTAATACATGATTCAATTACAAGATTTTAAAATTACATAACATCTAAGCATTACTTTTATCCTGAATCATGTGATCTTCTGTAGGTGGGGCTGAGATCTAGGCACCCTCATCCCGAGTCTTCTTGGTGCGCCTCCTGCTTGCTTGTGTGTCCCCTGATGTCGCTACATCATCTCCTTCCTCATCATCTCCCCCATCTCCTGAACCATCATTAATTCCTTCCTCTATCTCTTCCTCATCATCATCCTCAACATCATTATCCTCATCATCATCATCGTCATCACCATCTTATCACAATCCCTTTCTCTTGTCTTCAGAGGCTCATCCTTTGTTCCTTTGAGCTTGAGCATGATAGTCTTTTTGGCAGCCTCCAACTCTATCTTCTTTGCTGATAGGACTTTATGCTCCTGGAGTTGGGCAATCTTGTCATCCTGTGTAGCCATCTACTGAGCTTGGTACTCAATTAGCTGGGCCTGCTGAGAGATCTGTTGTGCTTGGGCAGCATTTTGCTACACAAGCTAACGTATTTGGGCAGCTCTCTCTTTATCAGCAGCCCACAGCTTCAGCACCATCTTGTTAAGTGCTGGTAGTTGATCCTTTGCCCCCACGGACGGTAAGGATGATCCTGTAGGGAATATCAGGTTGGATGATGGACCAGTTTGGTGGCTAGTGGTGGTGGTGGTGGCAGTGGTGAATATGGGTGGTGGTATATGAGTGGGTGGTGATGGGTAAGCTGTAGGGGTGATGGAAGTAGTGTATATGGGTGGTGGAGTGGCTGTAGTAGTGATGGTGGGTGAAGTGGTAGTAGTGGTGGTGGTAACTGTGGTGGTGGGTGAGGTAGTAGGGGTGGTGGTAGCTGTGGTGGTGGGTGAGTGAGTAGTGGTGGTAGATGTGGTGGCAGTGTTGGAAGAGGTAGTAATCAACATTAACCTTTGTCTCTTGTGCTTCATCCGGTTAGGCTAAGCCATCCTCTTCTTCCTCGTACCCTTCGAGGCGGATGCTCCACCTGGGATGTTTGGCTGATCTTGGTGTAGGTTGGATTAGTTATAGTCTCCCCAGACCCGCCCAGGCGTTCACCAACCGCTTGAATCCCTCGTTCGGTGGCAACCACGTTGCTACCCACCGTTCGAGTCAATGACTCATCATCACTCTCCTCCTCCTCATCAAGTCTGAAATCTTGATGGAAACCAGCAGTATCAGCTTCTTAATGAGTGGATGGTGGAGGTGTAACATCTGTAGTAGGGGCCCTAGATGGAGTGGGGCCAGTGTCTCCACCATCACCACTGTCATCATCATCCGGGTAATCAGTGGGGAGAACAATTGGCTCAGTGTCGGAGTTGCTATCATCATGGCACCACTTCCTTCATGCTCGCGCCATGTAGTCTTCATGAGCCAGTTGCCCAAATAGCCTCTTTACATGGGGCTTTACCTGCTTGCCTCTGTATACCTTCATTCTCCCATGAGTGGTGTCATCCATGATCTCGAGAGAGACAACATCATGACTCTCATTAGGCAGCGAAGGAAGCTTCTTGTCGATGATCATCTGCAGAAATCTCGGGTACATGCACAAGCCTTCCTTGCCTTTGGCTTCTATATTCTTGACCAAGTAGGAGGAAATCATGTTAGAGAAGCTGAAGGGGTGATTCAGCACCAGTGCCACATAAGCATTCTGGATTTGGTCCCATAAATCATCAAATCCACCCCTTCGTGAAGCAATGCACTTCAGAATGAATGAGCTAGGTACTTGAACTGGGGACACATGTTGCTTTTATTGAGCACACATGCGTTGATGTCCCTAGTGTACCTCATCCGTAGAAAGCATCCCCTTATGGTAAGAGGATGTAGTCTGGTTAGGTAGGTAGCATCATCTCCCAAATCTAGTACTCGTCTCAGATCGGCTGTTGTGACCTTAATCCCTTGGCCAAAGATGATGCTACATATACTGTAGGGCCCAGTCGATCGGTCAACACATGCACCTTCCCAGAAGGCCTGCTGTATAGACCGATAGGGTGTGCAGGGTGTAGATATCGCTCGATATATCCTCGTTCTCCTTAGAAATGCAATAATACTAGAAAACTTGGCAGCATTCCAAGTAGTGGCATCCAAGTGAGCACAAATGTTGTGCTTGGTGTTGATGATCCACCTATCTGCCATGATTCTGTAACACAAGACACATACATATTAGATCAGCACATAATAGAAGCCATTTCGACTTAAACAGCTTGAGATTAGTCTGGTTCAATCGTGCAATTGAACCATACGACTGAGTTCAATCGGTTGATCTGGTATGCGATTGAATTCAATCGGGCGACTTAGCATGCGACTGAGTTCAGTCGGGCGAGTAACCAGCGACTGATTTCAGTCGGGCGATTGACCCTGCGACTGAGTTCAGTCGGGTGACGAAGCTCGTACGCCTCGTTCATTCGGCCGACTGAGTCATTCGCCCAGTTCAATCGTGCGATTGAAGTTCATTTGGAGTGACTAGTCGCATACTTCTCTGTTCGACACATTTATCCTGAATCTAAGTCAAAACATCCAATTTAATGTTGTGTTTAGGTTCTTTAGACTTGCAGGATTTTAATGGTTGCTATTGGCCATTCATTTTACACAATTTTGTCGTTTATTTGGTCTGTGTGAAAGTTAACTTTATTTCCTTGATTTTAATCAATTAATCGAGTAGGGTTTGTTTTCATCGCGCATTTACTGTGATTTGGATCGCAAATTACCTACAAATTAAGTACAACTCGTCAGTAACTAAGTGGTGAGGAGTAATCGATCAAATCAGATTTGGGCAGAGTACCAGTACTATAGGGCGATTTCAGGGCAATTGAGGAGTGATGAGGATATGCGATCGACTTTAGCACTATTTATACTAAATCTATTTTCAACCGGCTGACTGGGTCCATTCGCACTTTTCAATCGTGCAATTGGAGCTTAGTCGTGCGATTTGCTCAGTCGGTCACATTCAGTCGGGAGACTATGTTTCAGTCGGGCGACTAATTCATTCGGTCACCCCATTCATGCGATTGGCTCATTCTTGCAAGCTAGTCGTGCGAATGGTCCATACTCATGCTTCATTCGAGTCACTGGTTCATAAGTATGGTCCAATGGTACAACTGGTCCATACTCATGGTCCAACCGTGTGACTAGTTCATAATTATGGTCCAATCGTATGACTGGTCCATACTCATGATCCAGTCATGCAAATGGCTCATACTTATGAGTTTGACCTCATGACCATTCATTCACTTAATCCTTTTCTTATTGATATGATATTTTGACCGGTGATCATCTTAGACATGACCATTTTTTACATAGAAAAGTTGTTGCTCACCTCAGACGTGATCCTTTTAATAACGAAACACTTTGTCACCTTAGACGTGACCCTTTTAACATGTGAAATTCAGTTTGGTCACCTCAGACGTGACTCTTTTAAGTGATTGAATCCTAGATAGAGTTCTGATGCATAGTCTGACATTTAACTACAATATTTACTAAATGTAACTAAATTAAATAGCTAAACTTAAAACAAAGCTAAAATACATTTTGGTAATTTTGTGTGAGGTTGAACTCCTAATATAGATATCTAGTAGTTTTATTTCTCGAACAGTATAGCTTCAAGCTATTTTGACCATAGCTGGAACGATTCATTTTGGAATCATACATGTTTATCAAATTATTCGAGGCATGTTACCAAAACCTTTTGATGCTCGATTCTTGTTTTCATCAAGAGTCATTAGCAAGTCTAGGAAATCATACTAGTGCTACAAGATGTACACAGTGGTTTTGACTTTCAAGAGTTGCAGCCTCGATGATTGTTAGTATACTAGCCCTCTTAAATCCATACACAGACTTTTGACACACATTGGTGATGATTTTAGGCTTAATTATTTAACCAAGCATTTGTGGATCCCACACTTATATGGTAATCAACGTTCTTTAGTAGATTTTTGAGCGGTCTACGGGTAGTATTCAAGAAGAAACTATTCTAGAGCTTTCAACGAGATGCTAAGCCTGAGGTCAGTGCCAACGCACAGCAGAGTGGTGCAAACAACAATGGATTCTAGAATATTTAGGTTATGCTTATCCTCAGGTCAATGCCACCGTACAGCAGAGAGGCACACAACCTATCTTCTTTTTTGAGCAATTATTTTCTTTTTGCGTAGATCGCACCAACAACATGGTTATTAGCTTGATTTCATTTAGCAAATTTCATGTGTTTTGCTCATTTTTATGGTCATCCGCACATATTGTGGCGTTTAATTTGCTCGTCACCCCTTATTGGAACTTCGTTGATTGTGTTAATGAGGGATAATATGATAACCCACAACTGGTTGAACAACTTACTTTTAACTTGACATCACCAACGAGGTCAATTAATTTATTGTGTTGAATCTACCAACATATCATGAGATGGTCTAGCAACCTCTAGGTATACTTTCTCCATGTTACCTTAGTAGCAGCTAGTTTAACTATCATTTTTCCTTTTATGTTGCTTAGACATCTCAATCTTGTACTTTGAATTCTGCATTTTGAACAATTTATTCTTTTAAAGTCCCAAACTATTTGTTCATGTGTACTATCATAATCCATAGTCATTGAATTAGTATCACAGATACAATCTCATTTCTCTTAGCTAGACTGTCCATATCCCTCGTTTGTTTAATTACTTAATACTCGTCTAACCTATTCCCCCACTAAAATTGTAAAACCGAAAAAGGTTTTGCGTTTATAATTTTCATAGGCGAAGAAATGAACGAAATAAAAATAAAAGAAAATAAAAACTAAAATTAACTCGACTTGTCGGACTATGCACTTTCATCGTCTGGAATCACTTCATTTTTTTAACGCCATTGATCTCTAACAGATATGGAAAACGTGGTTTATCAAAAGCTTATGTGTAGAGGTCAGCGCGTTGAAAATCCATATTAATTTTAACAACATCAATTAGATTCTTTTCAAAACAATCATGTATAAAGTGATATTTAATACCGATGTGTTTGGTTTTAGGATGTTGGACCGGATTTTTTGTTATGACAATAGTAGCAGAATTATCAACAAATATAGGAGTGTTAGAGAATTTCAAACCGTAGTCCTGCATTTGCTATTGAATCCAGATGATTTGAGAACAGCAACTTGTAGCAGCAACATATTCAGCTTCACATGTTGATAGTGTAACCGATGTCTGCTTCTTACATTGCCACGTGACTAATCTTCTCCCAAAGAATTGACAACCTGCTGAGGTGGAGTTGTCATTCCTTTTGCATCCGTCCTAATCCGAGTCACTATACGCTGTGAGCTCAAAGTCTTCATCATGAGGATATCAAAACCCAAGTGTTAGAGTACCCTTGATATAACGAAATATCCTTTTAATGCCGATTAGATGGTTGACCTTCGGTTTCGCCTGATATTTGGAGCATAGACACGTTGCGTACATGATATTTGGTCGTGAGGCTGTGAGGTACATGAGAGATCCAATCATTCCTCGGTACATGGTGGCACCAACCAAATCGCCACTTTCGTTGGGTGCTACATCATGGTTTGTAGGAAGTGAGTCCCAGCTGCGGAAGCGTTCTCCATATCGAACCGACTGAGAACATCGCCTACATACTTTGTCTCATGGAGAAATATCCCCTTTGGTTTCTGATCCACCTGTAACCCGATAAAGAATTTCATCTCTCCCATGCTGCTCATCTCAAATTCAACCTTCATTACTGCTTCAAATTCTTTACATAGGTCTTCGTTCTTGGAACCGAAGATTATGTCATCAACATAGATTTGAACAAGTAGTAAGTCACCATCCTTTTCTTTGATGAACAGAGTGCAGTGAGTCACTCCTCCGCGAAATCTGTGTTTCACAATATGAGATTGAGAGTTTTTCATACCATGCTCTCGGGGCTTGGTGGAAGCCCATAGAAAGCCTTATCAGTTTGTAAACTCTGTCCCGATAATATGGATCCTAAAATCCTTCAGGTTGACTGACAAATACTGTTTCCCGGATTTCACCATGAAGAAATGCACTCTTTACATCCAGTTGATAAACTTTAATCTTCATATAAGAGGCATAGGCTAGGAAAATACGCCCATAACCCCTAGTGGGGTCCAAGGGCCCCAGGGTAGGGCCGGGCTGACCTAGTCAGGTGAAAAAATATTTATTTACTATGCATAATATCCCCAAAACATGGGAAAACTTATAAATAAGGGGATCTAGAACTCAGCTGGATACCTAGAGTAACCTCTAAGCTATACTTTCTTGGCTAGGATTACACTACACAACATGCAGATAAGTTAACACTTAAAGGGGCTAGTTTCTTCCAAAATTCGCTGCTAATTTCGGTGCCAGAGAAGCAGTTTCGCTGCTAGTTTCGCTGCCAGTTTCGCTGCCAGTTTCGCTGCCAGTTTCGCTGCCAGTTTCGCTGCCAGTTTCGCTGCCAGTTTCGCTGCCAGTTTCGCTGCCAGTTTCGCTGCCAGTTTCGCTGCCAGTTTCGCTGCCAGTTTCGCTGCCAGTTTCGCTGCCAGTTTCGCTGCCAGTTTCGCTGCCAGTTTCGCTGCCAGTTTCGCTGCCAGTTTCGCTGCCAGTTTCGCTGCCAGTTTCGCTGCCAGTTTCGCTGCCAGTTTCGCTGCCAGTTTCGCTGCCAGTTTCGCTGCCAGTTTCGCTGCCAGTTTCGCTGCCGTTTCGCTGCCGTTTCGCTGCCAGTTTCGCTGCCGTTTCGCTGCCGTTTCGCTGCCAGTTTCGCTGCCAGTTTCGCTGCCAGTTTCGCTGCCAGTTTCGCTGCCAGTTTCGCTGCCAGTTTCGCTGCCATTTCGCTGCCAGTTTCGCGGCCAGTTTCGCGGCCAGTTTCGCGGCCAGTTTCGCGGCCAGTTTCGCGGCCAGTTTCGCGGCCAGTTTCGCGGCCAGTTTCGCTGCCAGTTTCGCTGCCAGTTTCGCTGCCAGTTTCGCTGCCAGTTTCGCTGCCAGTTTCGCTGCCGTTTCGCTGCCGTTTCGCTGCCGTTTCGCTGCCAGTTTCGCTGCCGTTTCGCTGCCGTTTCGCTGCCAGTTTCGCTGCCAGTTTCGCTGCCAGTTTCGCTGCCAGTTCGCCCAACTTTCGCTGCCACTTTCGCTGCCAGTTTCGCTGCCAGTTTCGCTGCCAGTTTCGCTGCCAGTTTCGCTGCCAGTTTCGCTGCCAGTTTCGCTGCCAGTTTCGCTGCCAGTTTCGCTGCCAGTTCGCTGCCAGTTTCGCTGCCAGTTTCGCTGCCAGTTTCGCTGCCAGTTTCGCTGCCGTTTCGCTGCCAGTTTCGCTGCCAGTTTCGCTGCCAGTTTCGCTGCAGTTTCGCTGCCAGTTTCGCGCCAGTTTTCGCTGCCAGTTTCGCTGCCAGTTTCGCTGCCAGTTTCGCTGCCAGTTTCGCTGCCAGTTCGCTGCCAGTTTCGCTGCCAGTTTCGCTGCCAGTTTCGCTGCCAGTTTCGCTGCCAGTTTCGCTGCCAGTTTCGCTGCCAGTTTCGCTGCCAGTTTCGCTGCCAGTTTCGCTGCCAGTTTCGCTGCCAGTTTCGCTGCCAGTTTCGCTGCCAGTTTCGCTGCCAGTTTCGCTGCCAGTTTCGCTGCCAGTTTCGCTGCCAGTTTCGCTGCCAGTTTCGCTGCCAGTTTCGCTGCCAGTTTCGCTGCCAGTTTCGCTGCCAGTTTCGCTGCCAGTTTCGCTGCCAGTTTCGCTGCCAGTTTCGCTGCAGTTTCGCTGCCAGTTTCGCTGCCAGTTTCGCCTAACTTTCGTTGGAATTCCATGGCTGCAAAATTATCTGTGAAACTGTAGTTTCACAAAAAACCCACAGTTTCACAGCTTGACTATGCAATTTTGATGGATTCATAGACAATTTCGCATATCACATAAAAATTACGAACCAGTCTGTTTTTAACCCAACATCTGAACTTTTTATGTCCAATCTCTTAGTTTATCATCAATGAGTCTATATCTAAGATTTTTACATCTATTTATACGTAAAAATGTGACCTTTATGCGATTCTTTGCAACTTTTCAAACCCAAAACCCTAGAATCTAGGTTTGATCTATAGAAGGGTTTAAAGGTTGATTCTTACCTGGATGTGTTGCTTCTTTCTTATGGTTTGATGCTCCGACACCCAGATCTTCAATCTCTTAACCTTTGAAGCTCCAAATCTTGTGTTTTCTTCCTTTTATCCCTCTACTTTCTCTCTCTATGAATTTTGGAGGCTAGGGTTTCAAATAAGGGAGATGGTGAATAGTTGGGTGGGTAAAGGGCCCTTAATGAATTAGGCTCTTGACTATAGGCCTAATTTATCCCATAACCCATTTCATTCTTTTATTTTATACCCACTAATTAAGCCTATTATCCCCGATAACTCGTGTTGACTTTTCGGGGTGTTACACTGTGCTTGACTCAGTTGCTTGATTTGCCTGCTCTTTATTTTGTTGTTGATGGTGTGGAAGATCTAAGATGTGTACTACTTGTTAAGTTTTATTGTATGTACTTTGTTCTTGAGTGTTGGTGAGTGAGAGTGGGATGGTATTGGCTTGAGACACCTGTTGGGTTTGTTGGACCAAATCAAAGTAGTTTAACCTTTTAAACTATGAAAACGCAGCGGAATATAACCTTAAAATTATCATTTGTAATCTGAAAATTAAGGCTCATATCATAAGTACAACAAACCCAAGAACATAAGGATCATTTATATGTGAATGGACTAGCTATCAACAAGAAATAACAACCAAAATAAGACATACAAACACCTTTGTAGAGCTGCTGAAAAACGTTGTCTAGGAGGAAGAAAATGATGTTGTCGAACAGCCAAAACACGAAGGAAAGGTGTCCTCAAGCTTCCATACCCACAAGCATCAAGAAAAGACAACTCTTGCTAGGATTTGTAAACCAAATGTTCAAAGAACAAGCTGCTGGAACACTTCCAGCCATGAATCCTTCATCAAAATGGAGAGAATATGTTCTTTTGTTCTTGCATGTGTGAGAGAGAATGAGAGGTAGAGTGTGTGGCTACCTAATGTGTGAGACAATACCAAGAAACAAAAGGCACAAATCTCTCTAAAGGGGCGGCCAAAATTTGTGTTTCAAATGGGGTTCCCCCCAAAATGATATTTACCATTTTTATTAACTAGTCATCTAGATAAGTTATATAACTAGCCCTTTAATTATATAACTCATACACACTTTTATTACTTGATGTCATTTAACCATTTAAATAACATTCCAAATAATACCCATGAAACAAATGTCATATTAAGTTGTTCCATCTCAATTGCAACTTATTTAGAAAACCCATTTTCTAAATTTGTGTAATTATTTAATTGCATGATCATATCATCAATTAAATATTAATGGTGTTTGCTAACTTGTTATTGGGTATGACCCGACTTGGATCATAACGTACTAACCACATAAGTATTCTATGTGGCTTGGGCGTAAAGAATCCAACAATCTCCCACTTGAACAAGATTAATAAAAGATTGATGCAAGCAGTAAATACCGCCTAACAACGGTTTACTACCCTTAATACGCATGACTAAAAGCCATTCAATAACATCATCCCCTTCAAGTATCCAACTTGAAATGTTTTAGGTGAATCAATCATCTATCCTTTTGTTACAGATGTCATGTTAAATCCAAGGACATAGAATGAGCATTCCTTGTTGATTTAACTTAATCAGGCCTTAGACATCTTGCTCTCAACGAATAAGAGGAACAAATTCCATCTTGACTACATACATTTTTCACAATCACCTCGTGTCACACTTGAACATAGCCTTATGTACTGCCTATTATTTCAGAGTGGTGAAGAACTAGATCAAGGTATAACATTTGGTGAATATCAAAACCCAATATGTATCTTAGGTCGAAGGATACCAAATGATATTCGCCTTTACTCAAATTTACTTTTGATCAATCTAGAAGATTCCATGTAGTAAAATTGAGATGCGGGTCAGTCCAATATTTGTATCCCACAAATATCTATGAACTTTGGCAGCAACCAATTGCTCTATATTCATTCCTTATGAATATCCACCAATCCATGTTCTTAATAGTCTTATGTTCATATTTGTTCCCACAAACATGACCGACTACGAACATTTAGAATAATAACATATTCATGGATGTATTCATGCTAAAATGAATATAACTTAAAATATCACAAGTATATAAAGAGTTAAATATTTCATTGTTTCAAACTTTAATACTAAACAGATCAATTCCACTCACAAGAATATCGAAGTCCTAAGGCACAAGTATGACTTTCATGCTTTGCCCTCTCAAGGAGTTTCGTGAGTGGATCCACAATGTTTTGACGGTGTGAACTTTACGAATACATATTTTTCCCTTTTCAACTTCATCCTTTATGTAGTTGAATTTCCGCTAAATGTGCCTAGCCTTTTGAAGTGCAAAGGGTACCTTGATTTATGTAATCGTACCCTCATTATCACAAAAAGATTTCTAGGGGGTCTTGAATGGTAGAGACCACCCTAGTCGGTGATAAATTTCTTTATCCATGCAGCTTCCTCAGCTGCTAATGATGTGGCTATGTATTCGGATTTTGTAGTGGATAATGCTACTCCATTCATAGTGAAGATATACCCCAATTGTGATCGAGAATCATCTCGAACGGTTTGGAAACTTGCATCCGTGTAACCCTTTACAACGAGTTCATCTTCATTAGATCCCTATTTTAGATACATTTCCTTAGTCCTCCTAAGGTATTTCAATATAATTTTAGTAGCCATCCAATGGCTATTACCTAGATTCTACTAATATCTGCTTGTCATGCTTAACGCGCATGACACATCCAGTCTAGTGCATATCATATCATACATGATGGATCCTATAGCTCACACATATGGGATGTCCTTCATTCGATCTTGCTCATCCTTTGAGCTTGGATATTGAGATGTACTAAATATTGTCCCTCTTTGGATATGTACCATACCTTTCTCAGAGTTTTCCATCTTGAACCTCTTCAAGACTTTATCATATATGCACTTTGGTTTAAACCTATCAACCGCCTCAATCTGTCCCTATAGATCTTTATTCCAAAATATAGGCGGCTTCACCGAGATTTTTATGGAAAAACAACTTCCAAGCCAGGTTTCAACACCTTCCATGGTTGGAATATCATTTCCCAAAGGTAGTATGTCATCAACATACAATACTAAGAAATTTATTATACTCCGACTAGCCTTCTTATATACACAAGCCTCGTTAGCGTTCTTGATGAAACCAAATTTCTTGATCTCTTCATCAAAACGTTGATGCCAACTTCTTGATGCTTGTTTCAATCCATAGATTGACCTCTTTAACTTGCATACTTTATTAGGATGTTGTAAAGCGACAAAACCACCAAGCTGAACCATATGGATAGTCTTTTCAAGATGTCCATTAAGAAAGGCGGTTTTGACATCCATTTGCCAAATCTCATAGTCATAATATGCAGCTATGGCAAATAATATCCTAATTGACTTTAGCATTGCCACAGGCGAGAAAGTTTCATCATAATCAAACCTTTGAGTTTGAGTGAAACCTTTTACTACAAGTCTTGCTTTGTAAGTATCCAAGTTTCTATGTCTGTCCATTTTCTTCTACAAACTCACTTCCATCCAACCGGTTTGGAGTTAAGTAGAGGGTCAACCAATTCCTAAACTTGATTGTCATACATGGATTGCATCTCAACATTCATGGCTTCCAGCCATTTGTCACAATCCGAATTGGACATTGCTTCATGGTATGTAGTTGGCTAACTGGAGTCAACCACATAGCATCCATTCATGAAAAATCCAAATCTTTTAGGTGGAATGCTAACTCTACTAGATCTGCAAACGTTTTATGTGTATTGATCAATCTCTTGATCATCATCAACAACCTCTTGTTGATTGCTAGTGTCAACCAAATGTGTATTGGCTTGTGGATCTTGATCCTCAACAAATTCCAATGTTCTAAACATTATTCCTTCCATAACAAACTTAGCTTCCAAGAACTTAGTCTTTCGAGCTATAAATACTTTTTGCTCTGTTGGATAAAGAAGTAGTATCCTATACAGTCTTTGGGATATCCAACAAATATGCACTTAGTGGATCGACTTGTTTTGGGTGTTTAGCTTAACGTAAGCTTCACAACCCCGTACTTTGAAATATGATAGTTATGGAACTCTTCCATGCCATATTTCAGAAGGTGTCAAATTCACTTTCTTGGTCCAGGCCATATTCAAAATACGAGCGGCAGAGAACAATGCGAAACCCCAAAATGATAGAGGTAGTGAGCTTATTGCCATCATAGGTCGAACCATATCCAATAGGGTTTGATTTCTCCGTTTAGACACACCATTATGTTGTGGTGTTCCAGGTGGACTAAGTTGTGAGACGATCCCACAACTTCTTAGATGGTACTAAAAAGCAACACTAAGGTATTCACCTCCTCTATTTGAACGAAGAACTTTGATTGTATTATTGAGTTGGTTTTCTACTTCATTCTTGAAGATTTCGAACATTTCAAAAGCTTCATGTTTGTGTGTCATCAAGTACACATAACCATAGCGACTATATGTAATGAAGTATCTTTCCCCCTTTCTAATCATTGTCATAAAAGGACCACATACATCCAAATGTATGATTCCCAATAAGTCTTTTACCCTCTTGTTAGTAACACTAAAGCGCGACTTGGTCATCTAAACCCGGTAAAGAAGATTCACATTTATCAAATGAAACATTTTCATTTTGTTTTCAAAAGACCATTCTTTTGAGGTGTTTGAATCTGATTCTTGTTTATGTGACCAAGATGACAATGCCAAAGATAAGAATCACTTAAACCCATTTTAAGTTTCTTGGTGCTTGTTTGGTATAATGAGCTATTATTGGATGAATCATTATGAACCAATTCATAGATTCCATTAAAAGGCATAGCCTTGAAATAAAATACATCATCCATACAAACATAAATACCATTGTTAACAAACTTTAATTCATAACCACATTGTTTTAAAAGGGAAATCAAAATTATGTTCCTAGTCAAACTAGGAGCATACAAAGTGTTCTAAAAATAACTTCCAAACCATTTGAAAGTTTCAAAATATTGTCTCTTTGGACTTCGTCATCAACTTTTGCTTCATTGCCCATGCAGAGACTTGTGTCTCCTTTCTTGATGTGCTTATTTCTTTTGAACCCCAGCAACTAATTGCATATGTGAGTTCCACATCCGGTATCCAATACCTATGTGTTTGAAGAAATAACATTTAGACCAATGTGAATTATGAAAGTTGTACCTGAGGTTTGCCTAGCATCCCTCTTGTTTATCAACTCTTTGAGGTAGGTTGGACAATTCCTTTTCCAATGTCCTATCTCTCCACACTCAAAGCATGGATCGTTCTCCGTTACATTAGGCTTCTTAAGCTTAGGCTTTGGAGGTTCCGATTTAGCCTTTCCTTTCCCCTTTCCTTTGATGTACCCCTTTCCTTTGGCAACATTTGCCTTGGGATCGGGGAATGGCCTTTTCTTATTGCCTTCCTCATTGATCGAGAGAACAGGTAGAACCTTTCTACCTATTCCTACCTCGGTTGTTTTGAGCATTGCGTGAAGCTCTCCAATACTCTTGTCCCATCCATTCATATTGTAATTCATTATGAACGTCTCAAACTTTTAGTTAGGCCATTAAGGATAAAATCCATAGCCAGCTCCTTTGAGACGGGACAATTAAGCCGCTCGAGGTGATCAACATGGCTTTTCATCTTAAGAACATAAGATGATACCGATTGTGTTCTTCCATGCGATAGGCATGAAGCGCTCGAACCGTTTCGAAGCGCTCTACCCTAGCTTGTTGATGGAACATTTCCTTTAACTGGGTAACTATGTGATATGCCCCAAGATGCTCCAAATCCTTTTGGAGATCTGGAATCATAGTTCCCAACATGAGGTTGGAAACCTGCATGGAATCCTCAGTGTATTGAAGCCAATCGTTATAGGCCTCAACATCCTCAGGGTCGGTTTGGTCAGGAATAGGATCGTCAAGGACATAGGCCCTTTTCTCTTGCTGGAGAACAATTTTAAAGTTTCAATACCAGTCCATTAATTTATTATGGTTAAGACGATCCCTTTCTAAGATTGTTCTAAGTGATAGGGTAGGGACGCTCGGGGTGGTAGCATTATTGTTTGCAGCCATTACTACAAAATTACACGTCTCATAGACAATTAATAATTAAAATCTAGAATCCAACGTTACATTTAAATCATGGTTAGGTGACCTTTATCCCATTATTTAAATTAAAAAGGTAGTCAACATTTGACAATTGCAACCTATTGCAACTTCTAGCTTTATGGGATCGGTTAAACATCTTATGTTTAGTCGGCATGTAAAATCCCATCAACACCATTGTACGCCATGCTTCAGTGACTCTATACACATGGTTTCCAATTCAAGTCGTCCTACTTACACACACGTGTGAGTTTACACATACAAGTGGTTAGGTGACCTTTATCACACTAGTATGTTAAATATTAGGAACCAAAAATTCAGCTTGTTACGATAAATTATTTAGATTGTTAAGCATATCCACATATCAAACAATCAACATAAAATGAATAATCAAACAAGCATATATAAAATAATCACATGTGCATAACCATAGCCACTACGTTGACAACACTGGTTTGCCATCACAAGTGTTGTCATTTGGTCTTTCTAAGGGTTGAACACAACACAAAAGATGAGATCTCGAAAGACCCCCACTTGAACATGCATCCAAATGCTTCAAGTCCTTCTCTTTGTGTCTGCTTTTGTGCTTCATCTTGTGCATCTTCTTTTACAAAATTTATATCCTAATAAAAATTTTCTAATAAAAGAAAACACACTTAATCTATCTATTACATTTCCATTGAATGAATAAATAAATTACATCCAAATACAATAGACAAAAGAATAATATTACAACCCATTATGAATGAAATCAACCGAAACAAACATCCATTCAAAACAAAATCAACACAAGGTCAAGGCTAGGTTATGAACCAATATGAATCATCATATACAATATTCAAGAACCAAATAAATCCCCATATGACCCTAAATTTTCAGCCAACATAAACCAAGAATTTAGGGTGTTTGTCCAAACAAAAACACAATCAACCACTTGGTATCTTTCTTTCAAGGTTTAATCACAAGCATGTTAGATATAACCTTGAAAGGTTGGGGATTTATAACATCACCACAAAACAGCCCCTATAAAACCAATTTTACAAGGACAAAAGAAATTAGTCATCCACATATCCGGCTCTACATACCAATGTTGGGTTTGTTGGACCAAATCAAAGTAGTTTAACATTTTAAACTATGAAAACACAGCGGAATATAACCTTAAAATTATCATTTGTAATCTGAAAATTAAGGCTCATATCATAACCACAACAAACCCAAGAATATAAGGATCATTTATATGTGAATGGACTAGCTTTCAACAAGAATTAACAACCAAAATAAGACATACAAACACCTTTGTAGAGATGCTGAAAAACATGGTCTAGGAGGAAAAAAATGATGTTGTTGAACAGCCAAAACACCAAGGAAAGGTGTTCTCAAGCTTCCATACCCACAAGCATCAAGCAAAGACAACTCTTGCTAGGATTTGTACACCAAAAGTTCAAAGAACAAGCTGCTGGAACACTTCCAGCCGAGAATCCTTCATCAAAATGGAGAGAATATGTTCTTTTGTTCTTGCATGTGTGAGAGAGAATGAGAGGTAGTGTGTGTGGCTAGTTAATGTGTGAGACAATACCTAGAAACAAAAGTTACAAAGCCCTCTAAAGGGGCGGCCGAAATTTGTGTTTCAAATGGGGTTCCCCCCAAAATGATATTTTCCATTTTTATTAACTAGTCATCTAGATAAGTTATATAACTAACCCTTTAATTATATAACTCATACACACTTTTATTACTTGATGTCATTTAACCAATTTAAATAACATTCCAAATAATACCCATGAAACAAATGTCATATTAAGTTGTTCCATCTCAAATACAACTTATTTAGAAAACCCATTTCTAAATTGGTGTAATTACTTAATTGCATGATCATATCATCAACTAAATATTATTTGGTGTTTTCTAAGCTTGTTATTGGGTATGACCCGACTTCGATCATAACGTACTAACCACATCAATATTCTATGTGTCTTGGGCATAAAGAATCCAACAACACCAACTTAGTCTTACCAGTGTGAACTGAATTTTGAGACTAAGTGGCGGTGAAAGGTTTTATATGCACACTCTCAGGTGATTGATGAAGAAGTGGAGATATTGGTTGAGTGTTATGACCGGCTGTTTGGGATTGTTAAGATTGATCTCGTTGGATTGTGAGTGATGTTGAGGTGATTGGTGATGTTAGTGTATAGGTGATTAAGGAGGTGAAGATGAGGCTTCCATAGAGTTAGTTGATGAAGTCTGTTGAGCTTCTTCCCATATCAGTTCTTTGAGAATGTTGGCATTGGGCTCTGCTACCACCCCAAACATAAGCATGACTTCTCCTTCATACTTTCCACTTATTTTATTCAAAATAGATCTCCCCATGTGACCTTGAATAAACACATCGCCATGTATAGCAATACCACGCATATCAATATTTATGATTAATTGCAAGAAACTGGGAAACATATACATCTTGTTTGCCTTCTGTACACTAATTTGGTCACACAAACTACAAATAATGTACTTCAAGTAGTTGTATGCCCTCCCTTCAAATATACCAATGATGCCAGATGAAATATGCGTTGAGATCTGTCAAGCCCAGATTTTCTGTTCGAGATACACTTCAAATAAGTGTGACATAAGAATCTATATGCTTTACATAATCTCCCTTTCTTGATATAAGCCTGGTCAAAATCGCCATCATACCTAATCAAGTAGAAGACTTTCTCTATGTATTCATTCTTGAATACATTGGGGTGATCAATTTCTTGATGTGCAAACTCCAGAACCCTTCTTATGGTCTGTTCATCTAACCTTAGTTTCTCATTCTTAATCTCAGCTACAATCACTTGTGATTCTCCATCTTCCTCAATTTGTGCTAAGTTCGAGAAATCGATTATATGATCTTGATGAATCACAGGCTATGCTGATAAATCATAGAATAACATGGTGCATCGTATCTGGATTTAGAACAAACAGACATTATGTTCCTTGCAAATCCATTAGCCATCCATTCATAAGAATAAAGACGAGTATGTTAGATCTAAGTCATCATGTTTTAAGAACACGAAGAGTCTAAACAAACATGATGAATCAATAGGTTCATTACTAATGTTTATGATATGATTTAACTTCATATTAAGACTTGAACTCATATTTAAAATGTTTTCTGATCTTTATGATTTGAGTAATTTTGAAATCAAATGACGGAGGGATGAGTTTGTTACTAAAAAACTTCTAGGTCAAAAGGTTATGTGAAAGTGAATAATGAATTTCAAATCAAAAACAATATTGTACTCCCTCAGACAAATTTATTTCATTTATTTAATGTAATGGGTCCCTCTATCTTATTATTCTTTTCTTATTATTCTTATCTTATTATTGTTCCGTGGAATTTATTTATCCGTAGATTTCAGTGCATAGCGCATCCGTTGGATATCTGTGGATGCGTAACTTAAAAGTAAAAAAGATCTTCCATAGGTTGCCAATCTATAGAAATTAATTATACTTGTAAAATATTCACTCATTCGTAGGTTACTAATCTACAGATCGTCATATTTTACTCCCTATTAAGTTTTGCACTGTAGCATCTGCTGATGTTTAAAAAGCACTATAGCTTCTACTAATGTTTAAAAAGCACTATAGCTTCTATCGATGTTTAAAAAGCACTATAGCTTCTGCTGATGTTTAAAAAACAACGATTGCAACATATTTTATTGTATAGTTCCAATCAACTGATATATCCATTTATTGCTATTGGACCTTGTTGACTTTGTATTTATGACAATTATGCACAAGAAGGTTTATATCTTAAAAACATCATCTATCCAAAACCCAAGTTATTATGCTAAAGTTCCAATTCCTTTATATTGACAATACATTTGATAATTTTGTTGTTATATTGTTTTCATGATTCTACTCCCCCTACATTTTTTATCAATGATGAACAAAATCATTTATCATAAATTTTAAAGAAGAATCTCATGAAAAACACATTTATGTACGAACAAGCTAAACAGAAAGATATCCTATTAAAATAAATAAAATTGAAATGAGTACTATATACAGGCATATATACATATAGAATGGGATCATAGTATAACACTAAGCATCTTCTTATTTGATTTGTTTGATAAAATGATACTTGAATTAAGTTCGGATTGCAAGTATGTTTGTCCACTTAAATCCGTATAACAATATTTTGTCAACTAGGAATGATGTTATCATGTTTTCATGTTTACTAAGAGGTAACTGTTATGGGCTTCACATTCAGTTCACTTAGAGTTTGCCTCCCTTTGTAAGTCAAATCATCACGCTTTCACACTTAGAAAGTATGTACTTTAAGTTATAAGTTCTATAGATGCATTTGACATCTCATTAATGCATTGATGTATAAGCTCTAAATTTAATGTACGGTTGATTATAGATGATACTTTTGAGAGCTAAGGTATGATCATCAATTGGTCACCAGGTCTTCACTTCCGTAAAACAAAGGTGCCATTAACACAGGTCTTTGTTTACACGAAACAAAGGTTTGGTAAGGATCATGATCTTTTCATACACCAGGTCTTTGTTTATACAAAACAGAGGGAATATGACTTACAAACATAGACATTATAAAGTGTTGGTACATAGTGTACTTAGATGAATGATTTGGCCACATCAAAATAAGACTTGATGTTTCCTCAAAATGAAGTCTCCCATAAACAGTTACTTTATATTATGTTTGATATGAACTTAGTATAGTTTCCACTCAAGATGAACCTTCTCACGTATCAAGAAACTTGATCTGATTTTAATGATTCTTAAGAATTCAGGATAAAGCAAAGGGGCATAGTGTACTATCATTTCCCAAACATATGTCATGCAGAATTAAAAGACACATACAGAAAGTCAATATAAACTTTTTTATTCTAAGCTTTGGAATATGTTTCAGAAGTTTCTTCCAAATGTAATTGCAAATCTTCCGATGATAAATTTTTTTATTTCTTTATTTCTTAATTTTTTAATTTTAGTTTTAATTTTTTGTTATTATAACCATTTAAAAGGATGGACACATGCTTTTCTTGTTTATAATTATTAATCTAAGTTAATCATATGCAGAGAGTCAATTAGAAAATTTAATCTAACTGAATCAAAGGCTTTAAAGTAGGTTGGGTGACAGATCGGCCATAGGAGTACTCCGGGATATAAACCAGGGCAACAAAAGTGGAGCATACGGCGATGCCGCCCATTTTCATTTCGTGAATCAAAGGCTTTAGTGAATAAATCACCATGTTGATTTGTTGTATCCACTTTGACTAACTTGATCAAACCTTTTTCTAAGCAATATCTCAAAAAAAGGTATCTTATTTCAATATTTTTTGTTTTACTATGTTGCACTTGATTAGCAGTAATAAACATAGCAGGTGAGTTGTCAATGTAAATTGGAGTATCAAGGAAGTTGTAACCATATTCAAGTAATTGGTTTTGCAACCAAAGCACTTGAGAGCAACCATCTAAAGTAACTATTTACTTAGCCTCAGCTATGGATACAAATACATTTGTTTGCTTCTTGCACTGCCATAAAACTTGTCTTGGTCCAATGAATTCACATCCATCAGTTGTGGATTTTCTATTATTGTTATAACCTCCAAAGTCACTATCTGAATATGAGTAAAGACTAAAATCACCATCCTTTGGACACCAAAGTCCAAGAGCAGGTTTTCCTTTTAGATAACTAAAAATCCTCTTCACAGCATTCAGATGAGACTCTTTTGGATTTGATTGGTACCTAGCATAAACACACACAACAAACATAATAGCATATGCATCATATAAGAAGTTCACTTTGTATCCAATGGATGTCAAATGTGCTTTCTTATAAAGGAAAATTCATGATGAAGTCTATGTATCACAACCTCCTGGATTTGAAGATCCATATTACCCACACAGGGTATACGAGCTTGACAAAGCTTTGTATGTTCTTCATCAAGCACCAATAATGTGGTATGACTTATTACCTTGTATCGTGCTCAAGCATAGATACAAAAAGGGAACCATTGATTAGAATCTCTTTCTTAAACAAAAACATCAAGATCTCTTAGTTTTTCAAATTTGTGTTGATGAAATTATATTTGGCTCGAGTAACAAGACATTATGTGTAAGTTTTGAAGAGTTGATGAAATCTAAGATTCAGATGAGTTCAATGGGAGAAATAACTTTCTTCCTTGGTCTACAACATGGGAAGACAAATTGCATTTTCATCAATCAAGAGAAGTACATACATCAAATATTGAAGAAGTACAACCTTCCTAATACATCTTCATGCAAAACGCCAGCATCAACAATTGATAAAACTATACCTGATCCAAAACATTATGCAATCAACCTTGCTTTGTTTCTCATAATAAGACCTCTCTCATCTATTTTATTTTTGAAGTGCCATCTTTTTCTAATTGTATGTTGGGCTTCTAGTAAATCAACTAGATTCCAGACTTTCTGCTTTCTTAATTGTTGAAGCTCTTATTGTGTAGCTTCAATCCAGCTATTTTTCTTTAGAGCAGCTGTGATATTTCGAGGAACTACTTCTGAAAGAAAACAAGTGAAAAGACAGATGTTTGAAGGTCCACCTTGACCTCTTATTGTTCTTTTATTAAGATCACTAATAATGTTGTGTATTGGATGTGTCTTATGGATTCTTGTTGTTGGAGTAGATTCTAGTGGAATAGATGATTCCAAGTTAGTCATATTCATTGATGCAGATGGATCCAATCCAACCGATGAATTTAGGAAGTAATCAAAGTGTCCCTCTTATTTATCATTGGGTATGGAATGATCTTCCTCAGTCTGATCATAAGGAGCATCATTAATATCTTCCACATGAACTTCTCCGAAAGCAATTTGTTCTTCCGTTGGAGTTAAAGGAACTTATATAGATGCAATTTGTTCTTCCGTAGGAGTTAAAGGAACTTCTACGGATGATGTATGAGGATTTGATGATCATCCCCAATGTTTGTTGTGTCTTCTTGAAATCATGGAATAAATTTTGAGACATTATTCATATCTCCGGATGTCGGACACCCATCTATGGAAGTAGAGGTAGCAATTGTGGATGAAGTGTTTTCATGTGAAGATGTAGGTCCATGAGGCCGGACTTGTGCAACATCACTGTTGTTATTTGTTGTTTCTTGTTCCATGATACTTGATGAGTGTATTCTTGGAGGATGAGTAGATAGTGATACTTCATTCATATTTTGAGGAAAAAATGATAGCATGTATCATCAAATCCTATATTATTCAAATAACCTGAGTTAAATAAATGTTTTAGAGCATCTATATTCAACAACCATGATGATCCTTTTATAGATTTATGAAATAAGGTTTCATCAAATGATACATTAGGAGTTTCTTCCAAAATGTTATGTTGTGGACTGTAAATCCTATAAGATTTAGATATTGAAGAATATCCAACAAAGAAATCATCATTGGCTTTTTATAAAAATTTCCCAATTGTTATTTTGTGTTTAAAACAGATATAAACACACAAATGCTCTAAGATATCCTATGTAAGGTTTTATTTTAAATATAAGCTTATAAGGTATTTTTTTGTTCTTTTATAATCAATGTCGTATTTTGAACATTGATTCAGCCAAAAAGGTGATTGGAAATTGTGAATGTGCTAGCATTGTTCTTGCTGCTCCAATAACTATTTTGTTGCGTCTTTTAGCAACTCCATTATGTTGTGGAGTTCTTGGTGCACTAAATTGTCTTGCAATACCTATATTCCTACAAAAAGAATCTAAGTCAGTATTAATAAATTCAGTCTCATTATCACTGCTAAAACTCTTAACTTTTAAATCAAGTTGATTCTCAATCTTGTGACAAAGTCCATTAAGGTTTCTCATGTTTCACTCTTTTGTTTAAAGAAGAAGACCCATGTGAATCTAGTGAAGTCTTCTACTATCACAAAACAATATTGCCTCTTTCTAATGCTCATGACATTGGTTCGACCAAAAAGATCCACGTGAAACAATTTGAGTGGTGTAGTGTTTTATTGATAATTTTGGATTTATTAGACACTCTATATTGTTTTCAATACTAACATGCAGGACAATGGTCTGAACAATAAAATTCTTTCTTTGACAACCCAATTACTAGGTCATTTTTCACCAAATTATTCATGTTCTTCATGTTAGAATGAACAAGCCATCTATGCCACAATTGAGATTCATCTTCTGATTATTTGGATAGGAGGCATCTTTCATGTCTTGTGAGTGAAGTGTTGTTCATATCTAACACATATGTGTTTCCTTTTCTGGATTCTTTAAGAAGGATCCAATCTTCTGGAATTGAAAAACCTGACTTAAGAATGTACAAATTATTGTTTATCAAATAATGTGGTATAATTTTGATCACAAATTTGAGACACACATAGTAAATTATATTTTAAAATTTTCACAATTGTTTACTTTCTCAAATTTGAGCACACCATTAGTTACCATTCCTTCACCAACTATTTTACCTCCTGTTTGGACCGTGTACGGGACGGAGTACTAACTGATTTACGTGTATACCAACTCAAATAGTGCCGAATCCTATTTGATTGGTGATCCAATTAGTAAGAACGCATGTAGAATCGATCTAGGATAGAATCTAAACGTTAAGAATGAATGCAAACTAACTTAGTGCGATCTATGAACTTGGAACAGGTTCTAAGAAGTCTCTGGATGGCTAGGGTACAATTTAGTATGTAAGTATTCGAATTGTTACATTTTTTCACGAATTTTGTGGTATTTATAGGTTATGGTTTCACATTTGTGGGACTGAACCATAGCATAGTTCAGTCGTGCAACTGAGTAATGTGGTTGATCCGTCTAGATGACTAAGTGTTCAGTCGTGTGACTGAGTCAATCTCATGTCACAATCGTGCGAGTAATCCAGTCTCCTGGTTCAGTCGTGCGACTGGTTCATTAGCATGAATTTGTTCATGCGTATGGTCTATTAGCATGGGTCATTCGCATAAGAACTTCACATGACTAAGTTTAAACATATTTCTCAACCATTCTTGACTATGAACTATGTAAACAACCACAAACCTATATAGTTAGTTCAATCATATGTTATCATACATTAAGTAATGAAATATTCAACATAATAAGCATAACCACAATATATATTTCATTCAGTACCCATTCTATTACATATACGAAAGATATTTTACATTTGAGCTCCTAAACTAGGAACAAATGTATCAACTAACTCCCCCTTGGTCCTAGTTTACTCTATTGTCTAACATTCTTCATTAGTTCCTCAAACTTCTTCTACTTCTCCTCTCTTGTAGCTCCAGCATGTATCTCAAATGCGAAACAAGCCTTATGACATTTTGAAACTGGAGGGCCTGTATAATATCTTGTGCGTCATAGAATAGTGGCCACTTGTATAAGGTGTAAACATCATTAGCCAACAAGTTAGTGAGCCACATTGGGTCAAACACCTTGATTGTATCCATATTTCCATCTCTGTTCAACACTTTGACCGCCTCACCTGTTCTTCAATAGTAGTGCCACCATTTAAAATGTGGAGTGAAGTCCTGAGGCATTTCCCTTAGAGGGATTCTCGACATGTACGCGGAGGACTCCACTTCAGCATAATCTTTGGCTTTCCAGTAATGGCATCAACTTCAGATCTTCTCATATACCTTGTTTGTTGTTGAGGTTTGAAGTTGACCCACCTGGTATGGTACTCTCTCTTCAAAGCTGCTTCAAACCAGCGTGACATCTTTCGATGGTCAGCATATAGCAGCTTCAATTTGGCTAGCTGGTTAAGCTCAAATCCGGGTAAAGTCGTCAGATTGTTTGGGAATCTGAAGTACTCAATCCCGTTCTCTCTCTTAATAGCATACACATTTAGATCATCAAAATATGACCACGCTATGATCTTTCCTGACACGTTCAGATGCTTCTTCACTTTGTAGAGCTTGGTGTAGGTACTAGGCTTTGGAGCACTGCGTTGGGCTCTGATCTCTGCAAAACATGCCGCCCATTAAGGCTTTTTGATGTTGACATCGTCGTCTGAGGCTTGGGCTTGATCTTTATTCTTTTCTGACTCCTGCTCCATTTTATCTATGTTTCAAATGTATCACTGCGAAGAGTGTCACCCAGATTGGAGACCACATTTCTCTATTTGTCAGCATACTCTGGATAATGTTGTGCCGTGATATCTTCAATTTCTATCTCTTCTACGTCATTAAGCTCATCATCACTATCCACGTTAACTGTAAGAGCATCTTTCACCATCTCATCTAGATTCAGTCGGAACATTTTAGCTAGTTGCTCATCAGTAAGGTCATGAATTATTTCTCCTTCTTCAAGGGTGTAACTCAAAGACCTCCTAAATTTCCCTTGCAGATCAAGTATCATCATGAGTTGAGTCTTGATCTGCTGAAGGGGAGCAACATCGTATTCATCTCACTGATAGTGTGAATCTGCTTGATTTAAAACATGTAACACATCATTCATTAGTAGATAATCAAGACAGTTAAATAATCAAATATTTACATATACATTCATTACATAAGTTTTAATACATGATTCAAATACAGAAAAGTTCAAAATACAGATACATCTACATATACTTTTGTCCTGAATCATATGCTCTTCTGCAGTTGGGGTTGATGTTGAGGCACCCTGATCATGATTTTTCTTGGTCCGCCTCTCTTTTGATTGTGTGGCTCCTGAAGCAGATGTATCCCCTCATTCTTCATCATCATCCTTATCATCCTCCTCCCTTCCTTCTTCATCTCCAATGTCTATCTCATCCTCATCATCATCCTCCTCATCCTCACCATCATCTTCATCCTCTTCCTGATCTTCAGAGGCACTTCTTTTGATCCTTAAGCTTGAGCATGATAGACCTGTTAGATGTGTCCAACTCTTCAATCTTCTTTGCTGATTCGGCTTTATGCTCCTTGAGTTGGGCGATCTCCTAAGCCTGCTGAGAGATCTGCTGGGATTGGGAAGCAGTTAGCTTCATTAGCTGTCGTAGCTGACCAGTCTTCTCGTCAACGGCTGCCAACAGCTTGAGCGCCATACGATTCAGTGGTGACAGCTGTTCCTCAACTCCACTGGATGGTAGAGGAGATCCAGTAAAGAATGTGGTGTGGGAAGAGGGACCGGCTTGGTGGATAGTGGTGGTGGCAGTGGTGTATATGGATGGTGGTATATGTGTGGGTGGTGATGGGTAAGCTGTAGTGGTGGTTGAAGAGGTGTAGAAAAGTGGTGGAGTGGTTGTGGTACTCATGGTGGGTGAGGTGGTAGTAGTGGTGGTGGTAGCTATAGTAGTGGGTGAGTGAGTGGTGGTGGTAGATATGGTGGCAGTGGTGGTGGAGGTAGGAATCAGCGTGAACCTCCGTCTTTTCGGCTTCATCCTATTAGGCTGAGCCATCCTCTTCATCCTCGAACCTCTCGAGGTGGATGCTCCCCCTGGGATGTTAAGCTGGTTTGGGGTATAAGTAGGATCTTTAGTAGTTTCCCCAGACACAACTTGATGTCCTCTAACCGCCTCTATCCCATGCTTAGTGGCAACCACCCTGCTCCCCACCATCCTAGTCAATGGCTCCACATTACTATCCTCCTCCTCATCACGAGGATAGAATCCTGATGGAAAGTGGCTGTGGTGGCATCTCCATGAGTGGGTGGTGGAGGTGTAACGAGTGCAGTGGTGGCCCAAGAAGAAGGGGGCCAGAGTCTCCACTAGCGCCACTGTCATCATCATCGGAGTCATTAGATGGAAGAGCAAACTGCTCAATATCCGAGTCACTCTCCTCGTGACGCCACTTCTTGCCGGCACTACGTAATCCTCTCGGGCCCGGTGCCCGAACAGTCTCTTCACAGGGGGCTTAACATGCCTTCCCCTATACACCTTCATGCGGCCCAATGTGGTGTCGTCAATCACCTGAAGTGATACAACATCATGGCTCTCCTTAGGCAAACAAGGAAGCTTCTCGTCGATGATCATGTGAAGAAATCTCGGGTACATGCAGAATCCCTCTTTGCCTTTTGCATCTATATTCTCGATCAGGTAGGAGAAAATCATATTGGATAAGCTGAAGGGGTAATTCAGCATGAGTGCCACGTAGGCATTCTAGATTTGGTCTGATAAGTTATCAAATCCACCCTTCTCGAAGCAATGCACTTCAGTTGAGCTAGGGGACACATGTTGCTTTTATTGAGCACACCTGCATTGCTGTCCCCAATGTATCTCATTCGAAGAGAGCATCCCCGTATAATTAAAGGATGTAGTCTAGTGGGGGTAAGCAACATCTTCCAAATCAAGAACACGTCTCAGATCAGCCACGATGACCTCGATCTCCTGACCAAATATAGAACTACTTATACTGTAGGTCTCAGTCGATTCGTCAACGAAAGCACCTTCCCAGAAGGCCTGCTGTATCGACCTATAGGGTGTGCAAGGTGTAGATATCGCTTGATGAATCCTTGATCTCTTTAGGAATGATATAATACCAGCAAACTCGACAGCATTCTGAGTGGTGGCATGCAAGTGAGCACAAATATTGTGCTTGGTGTTTATGATCCACCGGTTTGCCATGAATCTATAACACAAGACACATGCAAAATTAGATCAGCACAAAACAAAAACCATTTCACTTTAAAACTTTTTGAGATTAGTCTGGTTCAATCGTGCCATTGATCATACGATTGAGTTAGTCTGTTGATTTGGTATGCAACTGACTTCAGAAGGGAAACTTAGCATGCGACTGGGTTTAGTCGAGTGACTGAGCCTACGACTGAGTTCAGTCGGGCGACTGAGCCTGCGACTGAGTTCACTCGGGTGACAGAGCCTTCGACTGAGTTTAGTCGGGTGACTGAGCCTGCGACTGAGTTCAGTCGAGTGACTGAGCCTTCGACTGAGTTTAATCGGGTGACTGAGCCTGCGAATGAGTTCAGTCGGGTGACTTAGCCTGCGACTGGGTTCAGTATGGCGACCGAGCCTGCGACTGGGTTCAGTCGGGTGACTCAGCATATACGCCTCGTTCATTCGGCCGACTGAGTCATCCGCCCACTTCATTCGTGCGATTGAAGTTCATTCGGAGTGAACAGTCGCATACTCTCTCTTTGTCATCTTTATCCACATTCTAAGTCAGTATTTTCAATTCAACATGGTGTTCAAGTTCTTTAGACTCGTAGGATTGTTAATAGTTGATATATGTGTTTGATTTTACCCAATTTTGTCATTTAATTAGTATGGTTGTTACTTAAAACTTATTTATTGATTTTAAACTAATTCGACCTGTTAGGGTTTTGTTTCACCATGCAATATGTGCGATTAGGCTTGCTTATTACTTATAGAAAATGTAAGAACTCGTTAGTGACACAATGAAGAAGTGAAAATGATCTAATCAGATTTGGGTAGAGTAATGACACTATCGGGCGATTTTAGGGCGATGGAAGGGTGATGAACAAATGCGACTGACTTTAACCCTATTTATACTAAATTTGCTTTGAATCGGCAGACTGGGTCCATTTGCACTTTGCAAGAGTGCGATTGGAGCTCAATCGAGTGATTGGTTCAGTCGGTCACTACAGTCGGCCGACTGGGTTCAGTCGGGTGACTCACTCATTTGGTCAACCCCATTAAGGCGAATGGCTCATTCTTGTAAGCCAGTCATGTGAATGGTTCATACTCATGCTCCATTCGGTTGACTGGTTCATAAGTATAGTCCAGTCATATGACTGGTCCATACTCATGGTCCAGTCGTGCGAATGGCTTCTACTTATGATTTTGACTTTATGATCATTTGATGCTTAACCCTTTTAACTATAGATAAAACATTTTGAACATTCACTCAACTCATACATGATCATTTTTACTTAGAAACTCTTGATCACTTCAGTCGTGATCCTTTTAAACAAAACACATTTGCTCACCTCAGACGTGACCCATTTAACATTTGAAAACACGTTTGGTCACCTCAGACATGACCGTTTTAAGTGATTAAATCCCAGATTGAATTCCACGGCATAGTCTGACATATAAACCTAAATTGACTAAAAAAGTTAAACAAAATAAAAGAACTAACATTAAAAGACAAAACTAAACATGTTTTTGTGATTTTGTGTGAGGTGGAAATCCTAAGATAGTTATCTAATAGAATTATTCCTAGAACAGTACAGCTTGAAGTTATTATGACAATAACTGTTACTATTCACTATGGAATCATACAAGTATTTCAAAACATTGAGCACATATTACCAAAATCTTTTGATGCTAGATTCTTGTTTTCATCAAGAGTGATTAGCAAGTTTAAGAAATCATACTGGTATTATAAGATGCACACATTTATTTGGACTTTCACAAAGTGCAGCCATAATGGTTGCCGGTATACGTGCCCATTTAAATCCATACACAGGCTTTTGACACAAATTGGTGACATATTAAGATTAACTACTTCAACCAACATTTGTTGATCCCACGCTTATATGGTAATCAACATTCCTCACGAGACTTTTGAGCGGTCTACGAGTATTTTGACAAGAAGAAACTGTTCTTAGAGCTTTCAAAGAGAAGCCAAGCTCTGGTCAGTGCCACCGCACAGCAGAGAGGCGGCAAACAACAATGAACACTAGAATATCTAGGTTATGCTTATCTTCAGGTCAGTGCCATCGCACAGCAGAGAGGCATACAACCAATCTTCTTGTTAGAGCATAATATTTTTCTTTTTGCACATAACGCACCAACAACATAGGTTATTAGATTGATTGCATTTATTTTTCAATTTTTTCGTGCTTTGCTCTTTTTGTGGTCATTCGCACACATTTGTGGCATTTATTTGCTCGTCACCTCATGGGTGTGGATAGTATATATATTTTGACAAAGATTTATTACACAGACTCAGTTTTAATTGGTTATTACAAATACTAAATCACACACACAAAATGCAGTGTACGTGTCACGTGGTAATATATTGTTGCTAAAAACTGAGTATCAATCCGTGGACACACCTAGCCTACTCAACAAACTTGATGTTTGACTATTAGATTTGGTTTTTGTCAAAGAAAATGATAATTTGTATTAGAAAGATTTTCAGGATTTAAAAATAAACAACAATAGAAAGGAAGTAAACTAAGATTTGAAGCGTTTGGATTTAATATTGAGGAATAAAAGTTATCATCGTAATTAGATTCCACTTATGTAACCATGATGAATTGGTGGTGTGATTTAAAGATATGGATTAATGTAATTATGTTAATGTTTATAAAGATGAGCTGGTGCGATTTCTAGTCTATCCTGCTGCCGTAGTGACTTGATCCTGTCAGGCTGAGTTTACTGCTCAGATCAAAGCCCAAGTAATGTAGGTAAATCTTTTGTGACCTATTTGACATATGATTTCTGAAAACATAACTTAATGTCAAAAAGAGAGTTGATGAGGTTCCTTCCTAACATACCATTAATTTAAGAAAACCGTAACAATTACTGAAGTTTCTTAACTAATAAAAGGGAACCCGCAAATGATCAGAAAGTTAAAGTGATATTATTTCTAATAACCATTTCTACTTCAATAGCCATGGATTTATTATGACGACCGGTTTCGCGATTGAAAGTTAATCATATGGTTTTTCAACTTCGTATGACGATCACAATCACAAAACATAAATTTATAACTTCCCGTTCAAATGTAGATGCTAACCATCAATAGTTTTCCCAAGACCACCAAAATAGTAACATAATATTTATCAGACCATTAGTTTATCACAAATTACATAAGTTTCATCCGATTAGGATGATAAAAACAGTTTAGCTCATAATGAGCTTGAACATAACAACATATAACAAAGAAGATGGATATGTAATCATTGGTGAAATGGAACAATCAAACCGATAATCCACAATCGATGGCGTTTAGATGATTCCGAGCTTCGTCCAGTGTTGTATGGAATTCCCGAGCCTCGAAATGATCTTGAAGTCTTGATTCCCGAGAGAGTTCTGCAGAGTAACTGTCCCACCAAATCTTACCAAAAATGGTGAACTTAGGCTTTTATTTATAGGCTTTTTGAAGGGTTTAAGCACGGCCCCGTGCCTAAAAGGCACGACCCCGTGCTAGTACAATGCTTACTAAAGTTGGTTGGCTCGTACATGCATGTTGTGTCGGGCACGGCCCCGTGCTAAATGGGGCATGGCCCCATGTCTACTTTTAGGGAACTGTACTTTTTGTCCTGTCAGATGTCCAAACATGGGGGTGTGTTAATTTAGCACGGGGGTGTGTTTCTGGCAAAGCATGGGGGCGTGCTTAAAGAGGCACGGCCCCATGCTTGGACTCCAAAGCTCGGATTACTTTGCTAAATATGCTTCTTTTGTCCATCTTGCCCTTGCAAACACCTGAAAACACAATTTAAGACTTTTAAGTACATTTTCATCATTTTAAGGAAGATATTAAGGAATAATTGATGTGCTTTTGATAGGATTTTTATGTATAATTTGGAGCACATCAAACATCCCCACACTTGAACTTTGCTTGTCCTCTAGCAAAATTCACTTAAAATGACAAATCCACCAAAAACAAAATAAAACAAATTATAAACATGTCTTTCGAGAAATACCCAAGTAAACATTATTTTCATCCAAATATAAATTTTCGAAACATATGTAAAATGATATCCTAGCAAGCAATAGGTTATAAAGATTATAATCATGAAAAAATCCACACTTCTCACAAGGTGCACTCACACTCGGCTCAATATATGGAGTCATAATCAAGATTAAATATGACTAATACACTCGATTGCCTAGTATGAATACATGTGAAATCATATGCTTGTTAAGGGATCAAATCTCCACCTACTTAAATATTTACTTGCACAAATCATTAGGTCTTCGATGGGTTGTAATTTGGCTCGGGCTCGGGTATGGAATATTTGGAAAAAGTGGTTAATTGCTGAAGACGATGGTCTTGGCTTATTTTTCTAACATAAACTACAAGGAAAGCAATAAAGGTTCCCTATACAATACTTCAAGCTAGAAGAGCTTGAAGACTCGTTTAAGGTTAGATTGTCAAGACCGTATTTTGCTCTCAAGAATCGTACTTCATCTTTTACCTGAAGAAACACAAAAATTTCCTTTCTCAAGGATCATTCGGCTTGAAGCCTAATAGCACCCAATCGGATTAGTTCTGTGTATTCGTATTAAGATTCAGTTTGATTCTTTTTGCATTTTCCATTCTCAGACCAATTTCCACAATTCGGCCCTCTTTCATATTTTTTTGCCCGTCTCTTTATAGCACTTTTTGAAATTCCACAAAATGGCGGAACTTTTTCCTTTTTTCGCATTTGATTCTTCGATCAAACGTGACATTGAAAATTTGTTCGCGGATTTCCGGGGGAAGTCCCGATTTCGCGTGTTGAAGGCAACAAAGCAAATTGAAATCAAAAGAATGCATTCCAGTTCTTTAAGGTCAGCCGGTAAAAGACCAGTTTTATTTTTTTTATAAGCAAAAAACGTGTCTTTAACAAAAACGGGTTTTGTAGAAGGCTTTTGGTTAAGTGACTTGGTGGCTCGGGTGATTGAAAGATAAAAATATTTAAGCTCAACGGGGCTCACTATGGTTGACGTTCGGGTAAGGAAAATTAAAGATAATGGTTGGGGCTCGAATGGTTAAGGTTTCCTAGTGCCTAACTCATTTTTATGTAACAAATACTAATTAAGGTCTTGAAATGCATACCCAAAGCAAGTTCTAATTACACGTATCATATGGCACCCTCAATTAAATTCAGAATGAAAGTAGAATTGCAATTTTCCAAAAGCTGTTTAGGGCTCAAAAATAATCACATATGGATGGAATTGGGTACAAGTGCTTCATTTTACATGATTAAATATTTTACTACATTAGATTATTTCTTTTAAGGATATCACAAAAACATTTTCAATTTTACTTGGACATCATGAGTTTACTTCTTTATTTCCCGAAAACGTACATTTATAATTTGGTTTATCAAAAATTTTATTTTTTGCTTCTTGACACCAAAATTACTTCGTAAGTGATATTTTCTTAAAAGTTTTAAATTTGGACCTTTTTAGCAAAGTCAAATGCATTACTCCCATCCCCACACTTAAAATTCACATTGTCCTCAATGTGATTAACATAATCAAGATCGAGAAAGGGTAATGAAATAACTCCGCTAAAAATGATGAAATTTTCTGTTCTGTTTGGTTGGCCTCGTGTTATTACAATCCTCGGTATCACCTGAAATGTCACCAATTTAATAAAAGCATTAAAGTCCTAAACACATAAAATAAAAACAAAACGACATAAATTAAAAGATAGATTGGCACAAAACAACTGTGTCGGGTACCTGAAAATGATACAGTTTTCAAGGGCTTTGTGGTGGAATATCCCCCCACTCATGGTACATTCGGTTCCTGATGTACGTGACATCGTTGCTGAGGTCATCGACTCGGGAGTGCAGACTTCGACTCGGTTGAAGGCTTGTTCGGCATATTCAACTCATCTCCTTGCATGGTCACTAGTTGTTTGTATTGACTTGTAAAGGTCTAACATGGTCGGGAATTTCCTTGTACGTGAACTTGAAGATCCAGCTCCAGCTCCTTCCGGCTATATTGACATGTCGAGATCCATAATTATTTCTTCGAGGTCCGCCGGATCCCAGATTTGTCCCTTCTTATCCATGAATATTGGCTGCCCATTTGGTAGGCTTGCACCATGTACATACTTATGCAGATGCTCAAGTCTAACAGTCCTGACATCACTCGTTCAGTCCCCTCAGTGTTATATCCATAGCTCTCGTATAAGTTCAAAATCCAGCTTCCTCCAAACATAGGTGTTGAGCACCTGCAATCGCATTCCTGGCAAAAAGATTACAAAACAAATACCCAATATTACATGGCAACTGATTAACCATGCAATATAAAATGAAGAAGTCTCTCAAGTTAACAACTCCCTCGCTTTGACCACGAGATGTTATGGAATGACTAAGTAATCGATGAATGTATTGCAGCAGCGGTCTCGTATCTGACTGCTTTTTGTTTTACTCGAGTTGAATCCTCGAGTTCCATCCGTTCCCAAAATGCTTTCCTCATTGCAGCATTTTCCACATCTTCATTTTCCTCGTCCAGGAAGGTATGGTATGTTGGCATTCAAGATACTGCTTCCTCCTCTATTTCATCTTCCGTGTAGATCCCGAGATAGACACGGAACAAGGCAATGGATGTTTTGTGCCAATGTCCAGCAAGTGTGAATGAAACTGCATTATTATCCCAAGGATCAAAGTCTTTCATGTTAAATTTGAAACATTCTAAAAATTCAAGAGTTAGTTCATAAACGAAAGGTCTATTTTGTGAGAATAAACGCTTCCATTGGACACTCAATAATGTATTGTATCTTTCTAGCTGTCCGACTACGGCTAGTCTTTCTTCCTCTACTTGTAATGGGGTCTTTTGATCCTTTGTAGCAGCCTCTGAAGTATCTCATGACACCTTCTCTCACGGATCGCTTCAAAACGTAAGCAGGGATGATTCATGAATTTCAAAAATATGTTAGTGTGTACAAAACAAATTTCTTGAGTAGCGTGATGATGTTAGAGAAAATCATGTGTTTTTCAAGACATAACATCATAATGATGCAACTCATGTTCAAAGATAGTTAAAAACTTATCATCCAAGGAAAAATTGTTGAACATGGGGGAGCGTTTTGTGAAATGTGAGAGTGCGGTTAACATGATAAGGCATGGAATCCTGACTAGAGCACGTGTGGTTATGTTTGTAAATCGTTGATTAAACATGGGTTTAACATTTTCTTGCTTTAAAAATCAAAGATTGTACGTTTATCCTTTCACTTATTTGTTAATAATTCAAGATACTCAAAAATATATTTTATGTTTAATACCACTTGGGAACTCTTGAACATGATTAACAAATATTCACCATGAATTATGAAGATAGTCTTGTTAATGATAAAAGAAAACAAAGTAATTAGCTAACTAAACAAAATAATAACTAACGAAACATACTAATTAACACTAATCTACTTACAAGATAAACATGACAAGTAGGTTGAAAGTATTCATCATTCCATCAAACGTTAAGAACAAGTCTTTACACATAATTGCTAGGATTTCGGTTGTTTAGAGACCTAATCACCAAACTACATGTAAATGACTTTCATAATCAAAGGAATTAGTATACTAACCTTTTGATCAAACACTCTTGAAAGAACTCTTGAAAAGATGAAAGAAAAATGGAAAACAAGATGAAAATGAGAGTGGATACGACTTTGCAGGCAATTGAGGTCGGTATTTATCATGCAAAACTGAAGAGGAACAAGACAAAAGGCTGAATATGTCAGCTGGTGTCATTTTTTGTCAAACACGGGGGCGTGCCTATTTGAGCACGGGGCCGTGTTCATGTATTGTTGGGTGGTTTCAGTCTTTTGTTGTTCTGTTTTTCAGTTTCGTGCGTTATGTAATTTTCCCGGTTAAGTCTTAGCACCTTCAAATCATCAGAAAAGATACGAAAATAGTCCTAGAGTTAAATAACACAAGTCAAAATGAAAATTACATTTCCTTAGGTCCTACGTTTACATAATACGTTAAAAGCCGAGAATCTGAAACAACAAAACCAGACTCTTTAACGTGCAACAATGCACTTAGCACATCACGAAATGCTTCTAAAAGAAACCTCGCACATTTCGTGTGGAAGGTTTGGGATGGGATAGTGAGAAGTGCGGTTGCTCAATTCCGCAAGCTGTCGGTTAAGGGAAATGAGTTCCTCGCGCATCTGTTGAACTTTTTGGATAAGTTCAGCTAAGCGTTGGGATGCAGTGAGGTTCATTTAGTTTTTTGATTAGTTCATGTAGCTTGAAGAAATATTCTTGAGTCGTTGGCTCTCATGTTTCAGAACGTGGTTTCTTTGTAGGATTCTAGTTGGAACTTCCATGACTTGATTCTTTCATTTTTTAAATGTTTATAAACAGAAGTGAGTGTAAAGAAAAATGGAACAAGTGTGGTATTTATATACAGTTCATGGAGAGTGGACATGGGGGCGTGCTTGGCTAGGCACGACCTCTTGCTTCTCAGAATTCGTCTTAAATTCGACGTGCAACAACCAAGAGTCGTCATTGGACATCGTGGAAAGCAATTTGTCAGAGATATGGGGCGTGCTTGATGAGGCATGGCCAAGTGCTTGTGCTTGTGGGATCCTAAAAATTGTTAAAAAGTAAGAAAATTTTATGGACAGGTGTCACGTTTAGTTTCGGTCTTCGGCACGACCCTCCCGACACTTAGTTTTTTATCGGGCGGAGGTGTATTCCTCCGAGGAATTTTGGTTGGTCCATCGTTACGGTTTCAAACGATGACCATTTACTTTGAAACTTAAACCTTTGTGGTTATAAATTTCAATGGCACCATTCAAAAACACATTTTTAATTGTATAAGGTCCAGACCAACGTGATTTTAGTTTTCTGGGAAACAAACGTAAACAAAAGTTAAACAATAAGACACGTTCTCCCACATGAAATCATTTTGTATACTTTAATCGAGCATCATGGAATTTCCTTGTCTTTTCTTTGTAAACCCTAGCATTTTCGTACGCTTGTTCTCTTAATTTCTCCGATTCGTGGATTTGTAGGAATCGATTCTTTCCTACAAGGTCATGGTCTAGGTTTGTTACTTTAAGTGCCCAAAAAGCCTTGTGCTCTAGTTCCATAGGTAGATGACACGACTTCCCATAAACTAGTTTAAACGGTTTTGTGCCAATGGGAGTCTTATAGGCTGTCTGAAAAGCCCATAATGCATTATCTAACTTGATAGACTAGTCCTTGTGATTTTAACCTATAGTTTTCTCAAGGATCCGTTTGATGCCACAGTTAGTGACTTCAGCTTGCCCATTCGCTTGTGGACAGTAAGCAGTTGTAAAGTGATGGTGAACTCCATAACGCGCCATGGCTCATTCGAGCTGATTGTTACAAAAATGAGTTCCTAGGTCACTAATTAGAGCTTTGGGGGCACCGAAACAAGAAAATAGGTTTTTAAGGAATTTGACAAGGTTTCTGGCATCATTAGTAGGCAGGGCTTGAGCTTCAGTCCATTTTGAAACGTAATCAACTGCTACCAAGATGTAACGATTGCCAAATGAAACCGGAAATGGCCCTATGAAATCAATACCCCATATATCAAATATCTCACATACTTGAATCGGTTTCTGAGGCATGTCATCCCGTGTTGAGATATTGGTTGCTCTTGACATGCCTCACAAGTACGTACCATGTTGTGAGCATCTTTGAAGATCGTGGGCTAGTATAATCCAGAGTCAAATACTTTCTTAACTGTTAAGGTTGCCCCATGGTGTCCTCCGATGGTTCCTTCATGACAGTGCCTTAGAATTTGTTCTGCTTCTCTTCCGTATACGCATCTTCGAATGAGTTGGTGTGCACCGATTCTGAATAGATACGGGTCTTCCCAATAGTAATGTTTGATATCAGTAAAGAACTTCTTCTTTGCTGATAAGTCATTCCTTTGAGAAGGATTCCACTTGCTAAGTAATTTGCAAAATCGGCAAACGAAGGATGTTTATCGCTTGAGGATTGAATGTGCATAAGGAATTTGTGAGGAAAATTGTCATTTATTATGGCTTCCTCAGTTTGTGAAGGACTTGAATCCTCAAGACGCTAGAGATGATGAGCCGCGAGATTTTCTGCTCCCTTCTTATCACGAATTTCGATGTCAAATTCTTGAAGCAGAAGGATCCAACGAATCAATCTCGGCTTTGCATCTTGTTTGTTGAACAAATAACGAAGGGCTGTATGATCGGTGTAAACAATTTTTTCGAAAGGATGAGATACGAGCGGAATTTGTCAAATGCGAAAACTACCGCAAGAAGTTCTTTTTGGTGGTGGTGTAGTTTTCTTGTGCGTCGTTTAGGGTTTTGCTCGTATAATGAATTGGGTGGAATTGCTTGTCTTTCCTTTGTCCTAATACGGCTCCTACTGTGAAATCGCTTGCGTCGCACATGAGTTCAAATGGTAGAGTCTAATCTGGGCAAACCATGATTGGAGTGGTTACCAGCCTCTCTCTAGGCAATTTGAATGCACTAATGCATTCATCAGAATATACGAATGGAGCGTCTTTGGCTTGATCGACTTCAAGCCCTGCTCGTGAGATTTTGTATCCTAACCCTATTCCTTCCGTAACCATGAAGTGGCACTTTTCCCAGTTTAAAACAAGGTTAGAATCTTCACATCTAACCAGCATCTTTTCTAGATTTTCAAGACATTGCTCAAATGAGTTTCCAAAGATGGAGAAATCAACCATGAAAACTTCCATTGAGTGTTCAATCATGTCATGAAAAATTGTTACCATGCATCTTTGAAATGTAGCAGGAGCATTACACAATCCAAAGGGCATTCACCGATAAGCAAATGTGCCATATGGACATGTGAATGTCATCTTCTCTTGATCTTCGGGAGCAATAGGGATTTGAAAATAACCTGAGAAACCATCCAGGAAACAATAGAACATTTTTCTAGATAATCGCTCAAGCATTTGGTCAATGAAAGGAAGAGGATAGTGATCTTTCCTTGTGGCGTCATTGAGTTTGCGATAATCTACGCAAACTCTCAATCTGATAACCGTACGAGTGGGAATAAGCTCATTCTTCTCGTTAGTTACAACAGTCATTCCTCCTTTCTTTGGAACAACTAGGACGGGACTGACCCAAGGTGAGTCAAAAATAGGGTAAATCAAACTGGCATCTAGCAGTTTGATTACTTCTTTCTTCACCACCTCTTGCATGCTCGGGTTTAAATGTCTTTGAGGTTGAATGATGATTTGAAGTTCTCCTCCATTAATATTTTATAAGTGCAAAAGGATGGATTGATTCCCTTGATGTCTATGATTTTCCATGCAATTGCTTGTTTGTGTGCCTTAAGCACATTGAGCAACTTGTTCTTCTCATCAATTGATAGGCGGATAAGAGTATGACAGGAAGTTGAGTTGTGTTTTAAAGAAAAGCGTACTCGAGATGAGATGGAAGTTCTTTGAGCTCTAAAACTAGAGGGTCTTCTATAGAAGGTTTGGCTTTTGGTTCTAGCTCTTGCTCAATGATCTCAAATGCTTCTTGATAGAATCATGTTTCATCAAATTCAAGTTATTGAATGATTCGGTTCTCACAAATGAGTTTGGTGATTTGGACTTCTATTATTTGGGTGTTGCAAGCTTCATTTTGATGAGTTTTCTCTAAATGACAACTTATGATTGAATCACAAGCATCAACGTAATAGAGCAAGTCATCATGATGTTGAGGGTGTTTCATGGATTGGCCAATATTGAAAGTTACTTCCTCCTCGTCTACTCTATGCGTGAGTTAGCCTGTACAAACATCAATAAGGGCTCGAGCAGTCGCTAAGAAAGGTCGACCTAGGATAAATGGAACCTTTTTGTCTTCATCCATGTCGAGGATCACAAAATCAACAGGAAATATGAATTCATCAATTTTAACTAAGAGATTTTCAATGATGCCCCTCAGATATTTGATAGAACGGTCAGCTAACTGGATGCTCATACGGGTAGGTCTAGGTTCACCTAGGTTTAATTTTTTGAAAACCGCATAAAGCATAAGGTTAATGCTTGCACCTAAATTAGCTAACGCGTTACTGACATAAAGATTTCCTATTAGGCAAGGTATGGTGAAGCTTCCTGAATTCGTCATCTTTTGAGGTAGTTTGTTTTAAAGAACTGCAGAGCATTCCTCATTCAAAACTACGTGTGATAACTCTTCCAGTTTATTTTTGTTTGACAAGAAACCCTTTAGAAACTTAGTGTAGTTTGGCATTTGTGCTAAGGCCTCCACCAAGGGCAGATTGATGTGGAGTTTCTTGAACAACCTAAGTAATTTGCCATATTATGCCTCCATTCTTTGTTGTCTCAAACGACCTGGATATGGAGGTGGTGGAACATAAGGTGGTGGTGGAACGTATTTTTTGGCTGGTTCTTCAGTAACAACAGGATGCTTTTTCCCATCACTCGCATTACTTGGAGTTTCAGTTTCTAGTTCTTCAAGATGGGTTTTAATGCGGGTGCATCACCTTGAGTGGTTTTGCCACTCCTGGTGGTGATGGCTTTGACTTGAGCATTAGGGTTTGTTAAAGTGTTGTTGGGCAAAGCTCCTTGAGGTCTTTCAGATAGCTGTTGTGCTATTTGACCTACTTGGTGCTCTATGGTTTGCAATGATGCTTTGATGCTTTTGATGCCAGCTTCGTTTCTTTGGAACCTCTCCTCATTTCTTCGATCAGATTTATGGAAGTATTCATATGTGGCTTGTGTGGTTAACAACAACTGCTGTAATAAGTCTTCCATTGATGATGCTCCATGGTCTTGGTTACTACTGCTTGGACCTTGGTATGGTGGTTTCTGTTGTTGGTAAGGTGGCCTTCGGTTGAATCCAGACGATTGGTGGTTATACCAGCATCTCTGTAATTCAAGTTGCTTCTCCAATTTGAGTTGTTGTATGAGTTGTTTGGGCCTCCTACATAGTCAACATCTTCAACTATCATAATGCCTTGTGGGCATTCGTTGGTCTTGTGTGAATTTCCACATGTGTTTCATCGTGTTGGAGTTTTCCTTATCTCGCTTTGCAATTGTTCGAATTTTTTGGTTAGAGCTTCTAATTGGGCTGTAATTAGGGTTTCAGAGTCTACTTGATGAATACCTTTAAAACTAGGTTTGGTTCTTAAAGGATTGTAAGCAAAGCTCTTCTTACCTGATTTTCTAAGGTTGGTTCTTAAGGTTTGACACTGCAGCCAGAGATCAAGTCCGTGATGTGGGCATCTTCGAGGGAGACTTTTATATCTCTCCTATGCTGCGTGTAATGATTCATCGTTGTCCTGGCAAAAACTTGCGATGTTGCTTCTTATTTTGGCATTGCGATCGGGTGGAAAGTACTTCAATAGGAATTGTTCAGCCATTTCCGCCCATGTGTGATGGAACCACGTGGAAGTGAATCAAGCCAATCGATGGCCCGACCTCGAAGTGAAAATGGAAAAAGTCTTAGTCGAATGGCATTGTCTAAATTGTTTTCATTTTAAAGGTAGCACAGATACGAAGGAATCGTGATATGTGAGCATTAGGATCTTCGTCTTGTAACCCATGGAACTGAACAGAATTTTCTACGAGTTGGATAATACTAGACTTAATCTCAAAATTGTTGGCCACTATTGCAGGTTGGACAACACTAGACTCATAAACATCTATAGACGGTGTGGCATAGTGTGTCATCTTCAATTCCTCGTCTTGGTTAGCCATGTCTTCTTCGGATGGTGTATGTTCCAAAATGTCTTCTTCAATGACAAGTGCAGATTGTTGTGATCTTATGTGCAATCTTTGATGAAAAAGTCGTTCGGGTTCCGGAAGAGGCGGAACAAGTTTAGAACTAGACGAGTCGGACATACTCTAACTTAATGAAGCATAAACTAACTAAGGCTTAAAATAAATAAGGCAAAAGTAACTAAACTAACTAGGGCAAACTACCTAAAAATAAAAATGAAGTTTAAACAAAAATATATACAAGTTATATACAAGATAGTCAAAAATTAGTTTGTCTTTCAAACTGCCGTGTGTCCCGGCAACGGCGCCAAAAACTTGATGGGTGCCGATAGTATATATATTTTGATAAAGTTTTATTGCACAAATTCAATTTTAATTGGTTTACTAATACTAAATCACACACACAAAAGGCAGTGTACCTTTCGTGAGGTAATATAGTGTTGGTAAGAACCGAGCATCAATCTGTGGACATACCTAGCCTACTCAACAAACTTGTTGTTTGACTATTAGACTTGGATTTTGTTAAAGAAAATGATAATTTGTATTAGAAAGATTTTTAGGATTTAAAAATAAACAACAATAGAAAGGAAGTAAACTAAGATTTGAAGCGTTTGGATTAAAACCATCATAATAAAAGTTATCATCTTAATTAGATTCCACTTATGTAACCGTGATGAATTGGTGGTGTGATTAAAAGATATGGATTAATGTAATTATGTTAATGTTTATAAAGATGAGCTGGCGCGATTTCTCGTCTATCCTGCTGCCGTAGTGACTTGATCCTGTCAGGCTGAGTTTACTGCTCAGATCAAAGCCCTAGTAATGTAGGTAAATTTTTTGTGACCTATTTGACATATGATTTCTGAAAACATAACTTAATGTCAAAAAGAGATTTGATGAGGTTCCTTCCTAACATACCATTATTTTAAGAAAACCGTAACAACTACTGAAGTTTCTGAACTAATAAAGGGAACCCGCAAATGATAAGAAAGTTAAAGTGATATTATTTCTAATAACCATTTCTACTTCAATAGCCATGGATTTATCATGAAGACCGGTTTTGCGATTGAAAGTTAATCATATGGTTTTTCAACTTCTTATGACGATCACAATCACAAAACATAAATTTATAACTTCCCGTTCAAATGTAGATGCCACCCATCAATAGTTTCCCCAAGACCACCATAATAGTAACATAATACTTATTAGACCATTAGTTTATCACAAATTACATAAGTTTGATCTGATTAGGATGATAAAAACATTTAGCTCATAATGAGCTTGAACTAACAACATATAACAAAGAAGATAGATATGTAATCATTGGTGAAATGGAACAATCAAACCGATAATCCACAATCGTGGTGTTTAGACGATTCCGAGCTTCGTCCCAGTGTTGTATGCACCTCCCGAGCCTCGAAATGATCTTGAAGTCTTGATTCCCTAGAGAGTTCTGCAGAGTAACTCTCCCACCAAAGCTTACCAAAAATGGTGAACTTAGGCTTCTATTTATAGGCTTTTCGAAGTGTTTAAGCACGGCCCCGTGCCTAAAAGGCACGACCCCATGCTAGTACAATGCTTACGAAAGTTGGTCGGCTCGTACATGCAGGTTGTGTAGGGCACGACCCCGTGCTAAATGGGGCACGTCCCCGTGTTGGAGGTGGGGCACGGCCCCGTGTCTACTTTTAGGGAACAGTACTTTTTGTCCTCTCAGATGTCCAAACACGGGGGTGTGTTAATTTAGCACGGGGGTGTGTTTCTGGCAAAGCATGGGGGCGTGCTTAAAGAGGCACGACCCCATGCTTGGACTCCAAAGCTCGGATTACTTCAATTTCTTGCTAATATGCTTCTTTTGTCCACCTTGCCCTTGTAAACACCTCAAAACACAATTTAAGAATTTTAAGTACATTTTCATCATTTTAAGGAAGATATTAAGGAATAATTGATGTGCTTTTGATAGTATTTTTATGTATAATTTGGAGCACAGCATCACTCCTTATTCGAAATAACTGATAGTCCAACCAAAAAAAATTGTGTTAACGAGTGATAAGGTGCGATAGTCCAACCAAGGGCATGTTAAAGATGTTCAAAACATAAAAAAAAATTAATTTTGGTAAACAAGGTGATACGTCTAATAGTGAAATGACTAAACCCAACCAAACTCATGTCGCACATGTATCACATTCAACCCCATATAAACAGTTTCTTCAACATGTAAAAGGACGATCATGCTATAGTTGCGGAAAAACAAGACATATTTCTTCTAATTGTCGTTATTTCAGACTCCAAGAAAGAAGATTGAACTTTATGATACAAAACAAGTTCTTCTAAAATGAGTTCCATTACTCCTCCTAAGAGAACTAATGAATCTAAAGTTCAAACTCAAACCAGTCATTTGTTTATCAAAAGCAGGCTTACACAAAACAAGCTTATGGAAAGAAAATTCAAATACGTTGTCTGATAATGAGAATAATAAGAAACGATATGCCCTCATCCTCAAGTGGACAGTGGGTTGGATTTACGATGTGTGATTCCTTTGGGTCACCCAGCCAGTCTAGGCTTGGGTCACAACCTAAACTGATCATTTCTTTTGAATGTAATTGAACAACTTAGTTTACATTGAATTCACCAATAAGGTCTAATCATCTATTATATTGAATCTACTGATAGTGGTGTAACAACATCTAGATCTACCTTCTTTGTATTACCTTAGTAGTAGACAGTTTTGCTATCATTTTTCCTTTTATATTTCTCAGATTTCTCAGACGTATACTTTGAATTTCGCATTTAATTCAATTTAATCTTTTAAACTCCCGAATGCTTTGTTCCTATGTACTATCATTTTCCATAGTCATTGAATTTGTTTTATAGATCCGATCTCATTTCCATCAGCTAGCCTGTCCTCCTCCCTCGTTTTTTTTGTTAACTTATCCTATTCTCCCCTAAAATTCTAAAACCGAAACTGGTTTGTGTTTTAGCATTTTAGTAGGCGACCAAATAAAAACACTAAAATTAATTAATTAAAATAAAATAAAATACAAGAAAAATGGACTCGACACATCGGACTAAACATGTTCATCTTCTGGAATGACATCACTTTTATTTTTAACACCGTTGACCTTTAACAGATATAGAAAACGTGGTTTATCAAAGGCTTTTGTGTAGAGATCAGCATGTTGGAAATCCGTATCTATTTTAACAACATCGATTAAAGTGATATTTAATGCCGATGTTTTTGTTTTAGGATACAACGTGTCTTTGTTCAAGATATTAGCGGAACCAAAAGTTAACCATCTTATAGGGGTCAAGAGGATATTTTGTTATCTAAAGGGTACACCACACTTAGGTTGTGGTATCCTCCTACATACTTCGTCTGCTGTAGAAGTATCCCCTTGTGTTTGATCGACCTATAACCTGAGAAAGAACTTTATCTATCCCATGGCACTCATTTCAAATCTGCCTTCATTACTGCTTCAAATTCTTTACATAAGTCTTCGTTCTTGGAAACGAAGATTATGTCGTCAACATAAATCTGACAAGCAACAGATCACCATCCTTTTCTTTGATGAACAGTGTACAGTCAATTACACCTCTATGAAATCCATGTTTCACAGGTGAGTTTAGAGCTTTTCATACCATGCTCTTCGTGCTTGATAAAGCCCGTAGAGAGCCTTATCCAGTTTGTAAACTCTGTTCTGATGATATGGATCCTCAAATTCTTCGGGTTGACTGACATACACTGTTTCCCGAATTTCGCCATGAAGAAATGCACTCTTTACATCTAGTTTATAGACTTTGATCTTCATGCAAGTGGCATAGGCTAGGAAGATACGGATTGCTTCCATTCTTGCCATAGGTGCAAATAGTTCATTGTAACATTTCCCTCGACTTGTTGTAATCATTGAACTACAAGTCAAGCTTTGTTCCTGATTATGACTCCTTGGTCATCTTTCTTGCATTTCACGACCCACTTGGTGCCAATGACCTTAGCACTTTAGTTCGATCTACCAGTGTCCATACACCTAACTTCTTGAACTAAAGAAGTTCTTCTTGCATGGCACTCACCCATGTCTCATCATTAGGGCTTCACTCACGTATTTTGGCACAAACTGAGACACAAAACAAGGGTATGCACCATCATGAAGATATCCTTTTTCTATTACTGAGGCATAATCAGCTGACTATAGCTGATTTCTTGTCTGAACTCCTGATCTGACATCCCCAATGACATTGTCCAGAGGATAATAGACATTTAGGCGTGATTCAAGAGTGGTGGGAACATCTACCTCAGAGTCAAGATTATGACGTTTGGTTCCGTAAGTGAGGCAATAGGAGTGTGAGGTTCCGAAGACTCGGAGCATCTACGTTAGATTCTGTGGACTTCCAGTTGTAGAAACGTGTTGCTCCAGATTGTTCTGATCATTTTTCATGGCTTCATCATCAGGGGAGGAGTCACTTACCTAGAGTGCCCCCTTGAATGGTTAGGCAATTCACCTTGTGAGCCAGAGGATGTTGTGTCTTGTGATGGTTTGTTTAAGAAATGATACATCATTTTGGCTGCTAACTCATCGTCAAAAGTTGAGAGAGGGATGCTGAAGGACTTGAAGAAGCCATCAAAATTGAAAAATAATGCGGGTTCTTTTCCAGCTGGAGGGGTGGTGTATCTCTGAGGGTCCACATTACACCACACTTCTACTTGACCCATTGAGTTGTTGTAAAATCTCTTATTCGGGATGTTGTATCCTAGAAAGATTCCATCTTCAGCCTTCTCGTTGAACTTGCATTCGTAAGTTTTCTTCAGTAGGGTGCACGGTGCGCCAAACGGTTCGAGATACTCTAGATTTAGTTTACCTCGTTGAAGTAACTCGTAACATGTCATGCCATGACGTTTTACCACCCAAACTCGATTTAACGTGTAACACGCATTGGCAACTGCCTCATTCCAAAATTGGATAGAAAGTTTCGAGTCTGCTAACATTGTCCGTGTTCTCTCTATTAAGTTGCGATTCGTTCTCTCAGCAACTCTGTTCATCTGAGGAGTGTAGGCAGAAGTGACCTGGTGCACAATTCCCTTTTCTTTGCATTAAGCCTCCATCCATTGGTTTTTGAACTCGGTTCCGTTGTCTGAGTGTACTTGTCTTACCTTCAGCTTGTAGAGTGACTCCAGTGTAGTTACCAATTCTTTGAATGACCCAAATGTTTCTGATTTTGATTTTACAAACATCACCCAAGAGAATCTTGTGTAGTCATGTGTAACTACATAGCAGTACAAGTCGCCTGCAATGCTTCTTGTACACACTGAACCAAACAGACCCATGTGAAGAAGCTCAAGAGGCAGTTCAATGGAATGAACCTTCTTTTCCTTATGAGACTTCTTCGTCTGTTTGCCTTTCTTGCAGGCGACACAAAAATCCGATAGGTGGAAATTTTTGATGTTTACTCCATGCACTAGATCATTTTGGATCAAGTAATTCATCTTCCATGGATTGATGTCTCCCATTCTCCTACGCCAGGAGATAGAATCCTTTTCAGTAGACTTTGACAAGAAACACTGAACTTGATGATCAGTTGTGAAGGCCTTTGGTAGATCTAAGACATAAAGGTCATTATATCTCGAGGCAGGCATTAAGACTTGGTCCTTTGGGATAATAAAGTCCTTTTTGAGGACATAACACTTCTTATTGTCAAATACTACCTTAAATCCTTTGTAACATATTTGGGATACAGAAAGTAAGTTGTTTTGTAGTTGTTGAACGTAATTTACCTTATCAAACATCACTTTCTTGTTCCCTACTTCCCCTTGAGTTGTGATGTAACCTCCTTTGTTTCCAGCAAAAGAAACATGACCACCTTTGATTTGTTTGATGTTTGACAGGAGTGCCCTGTTTCCAGTCATGTGCCTTGATGCTCCGCAATCTACGATTCAAGTGTTAGTTTGAGCACTATAGCGAACACCTTGCACATTCAATGGAAATCATTAGTTGAGGTTAGGGACCAAAGCCTTAACTGGCTTGGGTGACCTAGAGGCATCACACAACATAAATTCTACCTATTGGCCTTTTGAGGGTGAGGGAAGATATGTTGTCTTCTTGTTCTCATTTTCAGATACAAGGATGGACTTCTTTTTCCTTAAACCACTTTTATGTAAGATCTGTTTGTGATAAACTGATGAAAGGCTAATGGCTTGAACATTTGGTTCAATGACTCTTTTTGGTGGAGTCATGGGGCTTTTTTTGCCTGAGCTCTGTATAGTGTCTAAAATTTCAAATCTTTTCCTTGGAGTCTGATAATAAGGACAGTAAGACGCGATGTGTCCATACTTTCCACAGTTGTAGCAAGATCTACATTCGAGATGTTGGTGTAGCTGTTTTTGTGGAGAAGTGTGTGACACACATGTGACTTTATTCTGTTTTGGTTTTAACACATCTTGTTTAGAGGTTGTATAGTGTTTAATAACATTTGCAGTTTTTACCTTTTCAACTTATTTACCCTTTTGTTCACCTGGACTTAGACATGAAGCATGTCTTTGGTTAACATGTTTGGTCTTTTTGGGTTCAGAAATAGATGATGTTGACCCAGACTTTAACTTAACTGTCTCAAAATTTTCATCCAGACTTGCAATAGGCATTTTACCTTTTGATTTTGAAGTGGTCTCCTTTTGTTTAGTGCCAGATTTAGTAGTTTGACATGAAGAATCTGGATCGCTTACAAGAGGAATGACACCACATGATCCTTAATTGGGTTGTTATTTATTGGTTTGCTTTTGGTATTCAACAAAGTCTCATGTGGTGGTGGAACCACTTTATAACCCAAACCCTCCCCATTGTTTCATTCTCTCACTAAGTGTTGGACAATATGAGAAGAACTTGTCCAGCTATGTAGTTTTTGTTTTAACAAATTTACTTCTACTTCCAAAACTGCTTTTTGTTTCTTAGTGTCTTCTAGGGAGTTTAAATAGAACTTAATGTCATTAGCTTGGTTAAAAGGCAAAACTTCAGTATCACTAAGTTGTTAATTCCACAGTTCTATATTCTCTTTATAACTGTGCTTATTTTGTTTTAAAACTAGATTTGCTTCTATGCACAGTTGTATATCATTTACTAAGCTATCATTGTGATCTAAAAACCTAGCAAATTTTAAGTCTATGCTTTCCCTAAATTATTACATTCAATGAATGCATGACTATCAAATAATTGCTTGGTGGTATTTACCTGAGAGGGTGTGCTTGAATCAGCCATCAAAGCAGAGTCAGACTTTTCCGGTGCTGGTGATTCGTAACATTTTGTGCTTGTCCCTTCTTCATGTAGGTGATCGACCATATTTGTAGTTTCTTTATTGTTTGACATCACGAGTTCCACTACAATATCACCTTCGCTTGCTGAGTCGTCATCTAGATCCTCAACACTAGCAACATTAGATTCTCCAGAAGACACAAACCGAAAGCTCCAATATTTTCCTTCGTCATCGGGAGCAGTCAAGGCTTTAGGATCCTTGCTTGACGAAGTCGGACTACTTGTGGGTCTATCCTGACGATTGAAGATGAAAATGGATTCCCATTTCCCATCTTCTTGGGCTTAACACATTCACGTTTGAAGTGCCCTTTTGCCATACAGTTGAAGTAGGTAACTTTTGTCTGTACAAAACCAAAAGTTGCGTCCTTAGTAGCAATCAAGTTCCGTCTGGTCTTCTTGACAAACTTCTTAGCTCTACGAACAGCACTTGCTAAGGCCCACATGATGTCCATTCACTCCAGCTATGTCTTGTCTACCTGCTGGTACTCCTCATCTGCCAGATGGCAGTTCCCCATTTTCCCAGCAACTAGTCCGTCATAGGAGTGAACGACAGCTGCTAAAAGATCCATGTTCTCCTTTGCTACCTCTACTGTCACATTCCCGAGATTCTCGGTCTTCAGTTTCATAGCATTGGCTTTAGGTGCTATGTATTGGGTACAAGACGACCCTGACGTGTCAGATCCTGAACTGCTAGCTTGAGATGGAGCAGCTGAACGCGACACAAATGCCATCCGAAGTGGTGCTCTAGACGTTTTGGCTTGGGGATTTGAGTTGTACAGTGATGAATTCTGATCATATGAAGACTTCTGGGCCCTGTACTTCATCCTCAACTCTTCCTGAGGTTGGATACAAAGGAAACCCACTTCTCTAGCAACCTATCTACAAAGTTTGACACATTGTCTTCCATAGATGTTATGACTCCATGAGTGTGCAGCTCACTCATCAGTGGTAGAACCGATCGATGACATCATCCAAGCTCTCCTTACCCATTGACGATAAGTTGTCGAACTCCTTCTTCAACGCCATAGCCATTAATGCTTTTAATGATGCATTCATATCATACCGTTTTTCTAATGCATGCCACAACTTCTTAGCTTGCTTGTTCTTAGAAAATTGATGGAAGATGCCCTTAGGAATTCACTGAGTTAGCAATGCATATACTTTCTTTTCAGCATTGTACTTTACGTTTTGGCCATTAGTCATGCCGCCTAAGGTATGTTTGACTCCATTTGCACATACAGGCATGCTATACCGTATCTCTATCAACTCCCAAAGATTGGGATCTACTCCATTCAAGTAGGTCTCGAATCTTTGCTTCCATTGTGGGTAATCATCTAACATGATTAGCTTAGGGGGCTTATTATGATTCCTACTTCATTTTCAAGAAGTAATAGATTCTGGATCCTTGAATCCCTCTTTGCAGTGAAGGCTGCATATTGATCCTCCATTACTATCAACTTTAAACTTTAGAACAAACTATTTTACTTGTGCGAATGAAGGAGTGCAATTGGACAATCCATGCGATTGAACAATGCGGATGGCTCAGGCGTGCGAATGAACCAATGCGGATGGCTCACTCGTGCGAATGGACAGGTGCGGATGAATAATGTGAATAGGCAGTTCAGTTGTATGAACGGAGGAACGACCGAGATCCATCGTGCATATGAAGGATCCTCATGGATTCAGTCATGCGATTGAGTCAATCGTGCGACTAAAGCTGCTGAATTTTGAGAATTCGAAGGTTTAAGGTATTTTGACGCAAAAACACGAATTTCTCAAGAACCCAAATTGTCGTATGCTGGAAAAACATTAACTTTTTGACCTGGAGACGACTAAAACATGGGTTGACACAAAAAGATTGCGTTTTTGAGTGAAAAACACGATTTTTATGTCAAAATCGATTGAATCACACGTAAATTTGGAGCCAAAGCTCTGATTCCACTTGTTTAGACCATGTACGAGACGGAGTACTAACTAATTTACGTGTATACCAACTCAAATAGTGCATAATCCTATTTAATTGGTGATCCAATCATTGAGAATGCACGTGGAATCTATCTTAGATTGAATCTAAACGTTAAGAAAGACGGCAAACCAATTTAGTGCGATCTATGTACTTGGAACATAATCTAAGAAGTCTCTGGACGGCTAGGGTATGATTTAGTACGTAGGGATTATAATTGTTACGTTTTTCCACTAATTAGGTGGTATTTATAGGTTAGGGCTTCACAGTCGTGCATGTCCTGCGACTGAGTGATGCGATTGACCCATCCGCATGACTGAGTGTTCAGTCATGAGACTGAGTAAATCTCATGTCACAATCGTGCGACTAATCCAGTCTCCTGGTTCAGTCGTGCGACTGGTTCATTAGCATGAAGTTGTTCATGTGTATGGTCCATTAGCATGGGCCATTCGCATAAGAACTTCACACGACTACGTTTAAACATACTTCTCAACCATTCTTGACTAAGAACTATATAAACAACCATAAACCTATATAGTTAGTTCAATCATACGTTATCATACATTAAGTAATCAAATATTCAACATAATAAGCATAACCACAAAATATATTTCATTCAGTACCCATTCTATTACATATATGAAAGACATTTTACATTTGAGCTCCTAAAGTAGGTACACATGTATCTACACCTCCCTTCTTATCCCCACCAAATACAACATATGAGACATTTTTATTCATGAAGTAATGGAGAAGAGAATAGTTTCATGTCATATGCCTGAAACAACCACTGTCAACATACCACTTGTTGTCAGCTCTCCAAGATTGATCCTGCACACATAAATAAATCACTTAGAATTAACAACCCAAGCCTTGATGATCTTGGGTTTGCCAGCAATGTCTAAAGTTGTTACTCCTTCATAAATAATTCATGAAGTTTTGGTATTAATTTTAGTTTTAATTGATTCATTCTGAGTTGCTTCAAGTGAGGATGATTCTGTCGAAGATGAGGTTATTGAACTAGCTCATGGTTTCTTATTCTCTTCTTCATTCTCCTTTTCTTTATTGGTTTGGTGTTTTGATTTTGATGATGAGCCTTGATTGAAAAAAGTTTTATCATCTTTTGGATTTGAATAAGGTACATGAGTTCCCTTTTCCAAATTATCAAAGAAAGCATCATGAGCTTTTGTTTCTTTTTCAGTCAAATCCAGTGTTTTGTGTGGTGTTTTTGATTGCTGAAAAGCTGTTCTTTTCTTCAAAGGTTCAACATCAGTGGATGTTTTCTCCTTTGGTTTGGGATTTTGTCTTTGTTTTTGCTTCTTAGACTTTGAGTCTTTTTTACTATCAGTAGATTGAGTGTCTGATTTAGCTTTATCGGATTGTTTCTTCTTTGTGTTCTTTCTCTTGTTCTTTATGTTGAAATAACATCACTGAGTTAAATGGTTATTTTGTTACAAATAACACAATGTTTGTTTAAGTAACAGTCAGATGTCATGTTATTGTTCATATTGTAAATGGAACAATAACTGCTTAAGTAACAATCCTCAGTATTGTGATTTTTCATATCACAATGGTGGTGGTGACAGTGATAAAGAATTTCTCGATGCTAATAACCACACCATAGATGGCAACACCAATGATGTGACACACTCATTGGATTAAGTCTATCTTGAGAAGTGTGCTGATGTTGTGGGAGAAACTTCTACGCCAGATCTAAATTTCCCTAATTCAGATCTTTCTCAGCAACATGTTGTGATCCCTCGGCTAAGGATCCACAAGTCTCACCCCACCACAAACAACATTGGAGATGTTGTCATAGGGGTAAGAAGAAGAGGACAAACCCATGAAGCAAATGTTTGTCTTCACTCTTGTTTCTTATCCTAGATAGATCCAAAGAAAGTTGATGAGGCTCTAAAGGATGGAAGTTGGGTTGAACCTATGCAAGAGGAGCTGCTTCAATTCAAAAGACAAAAAGTTTGAAACCTCTGTCCTCTTCTTTAGGGGAAGAATACCATTAGAACCAAATGAGTTTGTAGGAACAAGAAGGATGATAGAGGCATTATCATGAAGAACAAAGCTAGACTAGTTGTTCAAGGATACACATAAGAAGAAGGGATTGGCTACACTGATGTCTTGATATTTCTAGCATTTCATGAATCCAAGAACTTCTAGGTCTGTCAACTTTTTGTAAAGTGTGCTTTTCTTTATGGAGTGATTGATGAAGAGGTGTATGTTAAACAGCCACCTGGTATTGCAGATCCTGATCATCCTGATTATGTCAACAAGCTTGACAAAGCTCTTTATGGGTTGCATCAAGCACCCAAGAAATGGTATGAGACTGTCACACCCCCGCTAAAAGCGGAAACACAGGGATGTAACAAGACGGGATCGTCATAACACATGGTAAACCATAGAGATGCAATAAAATAAATGATGACAAGCGTGTCATGATGACACCCGACAACAAGGGGACTTGTGTCGTGTTTAGTCAATACTCACGACAACGTAGCCATAAGCCAAAACATGATAAATGATTCACATAAACAAACTTGATAACATTGTAATGCATTTCCCACAACCCGGGAACAAGTGTGAAAAGAATAATTTTGCTTACAAGCAGACTACAACAATTGTTTCCAAAATGTATGTTTGTCAAGTATGTTTAGTCTCAAAAATGCATCCTAGGGTCTCCACTAAGGTAGCACACCTAGATCTTCAATTAGCATTCTCAACTGAAAAGATATGCTCAAAATGGTCAACAAAATTATTAGTGAGCTCGTAGGTTTAAATTGTAAATAAGTAATTGATGCTGTAATGTAATAGTTGAGGAATACCATCAATACAGTTATAAGTAAGCAAAATCACATGACATGAGCTTTACAACCAAACCTAATGACGTACACACAGATTCTTGTCGGAATATATTCACCCAAGACCCGTTCCTGGTGATTATTGGGACTAACTAGTATACCAACAAACGAGGGTGGGGTGTCAACCCAGTAGTACTACCAATACCTATCTGTCGGTTCCACTCTAGAATTAAATAATTGTAAAGAAAGTACCACACAACAAACTCAAGCATGTATTAGATAAGTACTCACAAAATAGTAACACGTTGATTCCAAGTATATAAATTGTATGTAAGTTGTACAACATAAAAAGTGGGTGAGCATACTTTTCCCCCAAGTTTGTAAATGATTGATAAGTTGTGTAAGCATAAAAAGGGGCCACGTAACTCACTTTTTAGGTGGTAAGTATGAATGATCAAACTTTCCTAAATGTTGTATGTAATGAACAGTCAAACACGTATTGACAGTTATTGTTAAGCATTAATGTTATGTATAAAGTAAATAACAATGTTCGGTCGGTTGAGGTTGTATTGGGTCAGTCCATACAAAACACATAAGCAAACACACGTATTAGATCTTATCTAGATCCAAGTACTGGAAATCATCACCATTGCCGGTGACATTTGTGTAAAAGTTCCATTGTCATAAGAAAGTAGCTATTAAATATTAGTTGTCACAAATGGGTTGTTGAAAATTGTAAAATGTTAGGTTGATTTGCTTGGGAATGGTATTTGTAGGCTTTATAGCGTTGACTTTAATCTTTGTGGTTGACCAATGGCAACTGTGTTAATGTTACCTTAACATCACACGACATACACACACCACACACAAGAAGGAAATCACAACAATAATTACAAACGCACGATAGGACCACATACACAACACAACATTCCTTTCGCACGAATAAACCCTCATTCGTACGATTGAGCCTTCATTCGAGCGACTGGCATTCAGTCGTACCACAGAGCAGTCAATCGCACGACTCAACCTCCATACGTATGAATCAACCTTCATTTGTACGAATCAGCTTCATTCGTACGACTGAACCTCCATTAGTACAATTGGCCTTCAGTGGTGCGATACACGCGCAATCGCACACAACCTTCATCCGCATGACTTAATCGCAAACATTCATTCAATTGCACGACTCAATCACACAACATACCAAGTCGCACAACTCAGTTGCCCGAATGACACTGTCGCACGACTTAGTTGCATGACTCAGTCGCCTCACTCAGTCGCACCACTCAGTCGCACCACTCACCCAGTCGCACGGCTCAGTCGTATGATAGACCCAGTCACCAGAAGGGTAGATTCGTGACTGCAGCTATGCAAAGCAGAGATTTACACAACATAGACTTCCAGAAACACACTACAAACACACACGAACAAGAAACACACAGAATGACATCACACGCACCCACGTGACCTCATGTGTTTAGGTTGAACCCGAACACCCAAAACCCTAGTTTGGACAGCAGAAAAACAAGTAAGAAAGGGACAACCAAGGTCGTCTACCTGCAAAGATGGAGTAGACTCGGTTGTGGACGAAGTCTAGATGACGAAAACGAGAGCAAATGGGGCGGTTTTGGTTCAAGGAAGAAGATGAAAAGTGAAGAAGAAAATGAAGGAGAAGAAGAAGAAGATAAGTCTAGGGCTGGGAAAAATGGGGTTTTTATACCCATTCCAAGTTTGCAAAATGTCAATTTTAGTCCATGCACTTAGCCCCCCGAGTTCCCAAAATTTGTTTCGGTTGAAACTGACTTAATTAGGCTAATTATATTAATAATGAAGATGTAATTAATGTTATTGGTATCTTAAAACTGGTTTTGTTAATAATAATAAAATATATAAAACTGATAAATTTAGTGATAAAAATGATGAAAATTGTAAGTTTTAAGCATAACACACGTTCACGATGAAAGCACAAGCCTAAAGATGATAAAGTAAGTATAATATCCACACGAATAGTTTATGAGGATGAGTAATGAACGATCAAAGAAAAGTTAACGGAAAGTCGCGTTAATTGACGGACCTTAAGGTGACGGATGTCACAGAGACTCTGTCTCAGTATCTCTGCAAGCATGGATTGAGAAGAGGTACTATAGATTGAACTCTCTTCATCAAAGGATAAGGAAATGACATATTGCAAGTTTAAGTGTATGTAGATGACATCATTTTTGGATCAACTAATCCAAAGCTCTACAAAGACTTTGAGAAACTGATGAAGGACAAATTTGAAATGAGTGCCATGGGGGAACTCAATTTCTCTCTGGGAATTCAAGTGAAGCTAGTTGAAGATGGCATCTTCATTAGTCAGTCAAAGTATGTTCAAGACATACTCAAAAGGTTCAACATGACTGATTGTAAGATTGGTAAGACACCTATAGCTAGAAACCACTCTCTTGTACCTGATCTTGAGGGATAGTGTGTAGATGAACACTTATATAGGGCTATGATTGGGTCGCTTATGTATGTTACAACTAGCATGCGTGATATTATGTTTACCACTTGCATCTGTGCAAGATATCAAGCCAATCCTAAGATATCTCACCTTATCACTATCAAAAGGATCCTAAGATACCTTAAAGGTGATTCAACACATGGTATAGGGTATCCTAAGAATTCTGACTTTAATCTGTATGCATATACATATAGTGATTATAGTGGTTGCAACATGACTGCAAAGTGTACATCTGGGGGATGACAGTTCCTTGGTGGAAGGGTTGTCTCATGGCAATGCAAGAAACAATCATATGTCTCTGCATCAACTACTGAAGCTGAATACATTGTTGCTGCAAGCTGCTGTGATCAAGTGCTTTGGATTCAGAATCAAAAGCTGGACTATGGGTTAAACTTCAAGAAGACTCCTATTCACATAGTCAACAATAGTGCTATTTCTATCACAGAGAACCCTGTGTAGCACTCAAGGACTAAACACATCAACATCAGGTATCATTTAATAAGAGATAAATATGAAAATGGATTAATTAAACTAGTTAAAGTTCACACAAATTAACAATATGTTGATCTGTTTACAAAAGCTTTTGATGATAAAAGACTTAAACATCTAATATCAGCCATTCGGTTGATAAACTTTGAGTAGGTTTTTCTTAAAACTAATTCTTATTATTTTTTAGAATATGTGTGTCCTAAGTTGTCTAGTTCATCACTTTCATAAGCTCTTGTTTGCTTTGGATGAAAATCTTTTTGAAGACTTTCCTTAGAATTTTGAAAATTTTTTATCCTTCGGAAGATATGTTTTATCTTGGGAAGCAAATCATGCCTTGAAAACAAATAATTTTCTATGAAATTCACCTTCGGAAGAATTTCTAAAATATCTTCCAAAGTTTAAATACTTGTCTCAGACACTTATATGGTTTCAAAAACATTTTCTTCTCAAGCAAAATTAACTCTCGGAAGCCTTATTGTCCTGGAACAAAGCATTGAAGTTTTAATTTCTCTTCCGAAGCAAAATGTTCACAACACTCAGGAAAATCTTCCAAAGTCATTTTATCTTGGAAAGCTTTTCCATTAAAAAAAACTTCCAAAGATACTTTACCTTCTGACGCTTTTTGATTTCCAAGAAAACTACTTTTTGAGCAAAAGTAAGCTACTATTTTAGAGGTGGGACCAAAATCAGGATTTCAAAGTTTATCTTCTTTCATTAAACTTTATATGAAATCCTTTTCACATATAAACCCAACAGTTTCCCCCTCTTTTTATCATCTGCTTCTTCTTCCTGACCTAAAACCCTAGATTTCTCTCTGAAGTTTCTTTCTTCGTTCTTTTGTTCATCCTTAAGCTACATCAAAATGGCCAACCCTCTTCACAGAAATGATCCTAAGTTTACCATGCAGTTACACAGACAATATAATAAGGTTGTTGTTTCTTAGCTTTATCAAACTATCTCACCTCCTGACCACTGATCCTCCTCTCTATGAGGATCAACTGCTAGAATTCTGGAAGACCTACCAAGAGATCATAATGGACAGGGAGAAGGCACTTTCTTCCATAATGTGAGGGAGAACAGTCTTCATCACTCTGGCCATCATAAACATGTATCTTTAGCTGGACAATGAAGAAGGTGACGTGTTTTTCCCTAAGGAGGCTGTGAATCAATCCTTTGTGCACATGGAATATGAGGGAGATTACTCTGTCAAGACCTTCAGGAAAGGGAAGGTTTCATCCAAATGGAAAATCCTGCTCCATGTGGTTATCCACAACTTATCAAACAAGCATGGTGGATGACACCAGATTCCTGAGGATCTCTACTTCATAGTCCATGGATGGTTCAGCGAGTCAAGTTCAAGTACTCAAATGTTTATACTAACTTACTGTAAACTTGGACTCCTTAGAATATTACATGTTCCCAAGATATGTTCAATACATTCTTAACTGTGAACTGGGCTCAAAGTTAAGGGAACATGTAATATTCTTAAACTGGGACAGATGAAGCCCGAAATCATTAAAATATTTAGAAAGCCCATTGTTAGCTTCTCTGGTGTAGAAACAGCCGTAGTCCCAAAAATGTTAGAGCTCATTGCTCAAGGTGACAACCTAGCAGCACCAGCTAGTGTTGAACCCACACCCTCTACTTCTCAACCACCTCAACAGCCACAAATCACCCACACCAACAAAAGAAAACACAAATAAACCCCTACTTAGACTATTCATTCTGTGGAGGCCCCCATATACTTACTCACACAAGAAGAAGTGGACACTGGAGCTCCCACTTCTCCTGAGGAGAAAACCACTCCCATCTCTTCTATGATCAGTGTTGAGGTTCCTCATCCTCAACCTAATGAACTCATCACCTAAACTGCCTTAATTCATCACTCTGAGTCTTAACAATCCAGTGTTCAACCTTCAAGGGACAGTTACCATCCCCAGCCTTTTGATCTCAACCAACCTATTCCCAACCTGACTTCTATACTCATGAAGATCTAGGTTGAGTGAGTATCATAATTCTCTCTTCTTATGTCACACCCCCGCTAAGAGCGGAAACACGGGGTTGCGACGAGACGGGAATCGTCATAAGACATGGTAAGCGATAGAGATGCAATAATAATGATGACATGCGTGTCATGACGACACCCGACAACAAGGGGACTTGTGTCGTGTTAGTCGGTATTCACGACAACATAGCCATAAGCATAACATGATATAAAAAGAACATAGATAATAACATTGTATGTAATTCCCACAACCCGGGAACAAGTTACAAAGTATAATGTTGTTTGAAACAGTTACAACAATTGTTTTCAAAAAGACAAGTTTAGCCCGAAAATGCATCCTAGGGTCTCCACTAAGGCAGCACACCTAGAACCTCAGCTAGCATGATCACCTGAAAAGATATGCTCAAAATGGTCAACAAAATTGTTGGTGAGCTCGCAGGTTTAAGTAATAAAAGTGTAAGTGATGCTGTATAAAGTAAATGATATGGAATACCGTGAATACAGTTATATACACAAGTAAAATCACATGACATGAGCTTTGCAACCAAACCTAGCAACGTACACAAAGAAATTGTCGGCATATTCACCCAAGGCCCGTACCTGGCTATTGTTGGTACTAACTAGTATACCAACATGAGTGTGGGGGTGTCAACCCAGTAGTACTACCAATACCTAACCGTCGGTTCCCACACTGGAATTAAATAGTTGCAAAGATAGAACCACACAGCAGACCCAAGCATGTATCAGATTACTTGCAACACAGTATCACGTTGATTCCTTGTATGAAAATTGTATGTATGTTGTACAGCATAGAAAACGGGCGAGCATACTTTTCCCCCATGTTTGTAAATGTTTGTAAAGAGTATAAGCATAAAAGGGCCACGAAACTCACATGTTAAGTGGTAAGTATGAAAGATCGAGATTTCCAACAGTGGAATGCATGATCGGTCAAACACCTATTGACAGTTATTGTCAAGCATTAATGACATGTATAAAGCGTATAGTAATGTTTGGTCGGTTCGGGTTGTATCGGTTCGGTCGTGGGTGGCACACACACAAAGCGGACACACGTATCAGATCTTATGTAGATCCAAGTACTACGAGTAGTCGTCATTGCTTATGACATCCTTGTGAAGATCTCATTGTTATGAAAGATGACACTTGTTAATATTTGTAGTTTCAAATGGATTGTCATAATTGTAAAATATTAGGTTTATTTCAATTGAAATAGTATGTGCATGTTAATAGTGTTGACTTTAATCTTTGTGGTCAAGCAATGACACTTTTACTGATGTTGCCTTATCATCCTCAGACATTCAAGGGAAATTCACACTCATCATCAGACACACAATAGGACCAGATGCTCGACCCACATTCCATTCGTACGAATCACCTTCAATCGTGCGAATTAGCTACTTTCGTGCGATTGAACCTTCATTCGTGCGATTGGACTCAGTCGCACCACACAACACACACATTCGCACGACCCAACTTCCATGCGCACGAATCAACCCTCAATCGTGCGAATTAGCTACTTTCGTGCGATTGAACCTTCATTCGTGCGATGGACTCCAGTCGTGCGAAACACGCACAATCGCATACACTCAGTCGCAGGCATGACTCATCGCATACAACACCCCGTCGCACGACTCAGTGCACGACTCAGTCGCACGACATGCCTAGTCGCCCAACTCAGTCACACGATTGACTCAATCGCATACAAACACCCAGTCGCACACCAGTCGCCCGACATGCCTAGTCGCACAACTCAGTCGCACATTGACTCAATCGCATGACAGACCCAGTCGCCTGAACTACAGAATCACGACTGTGGTCAGGCCGAGCAGCCCCCGAGCTGCTCTAACGCGAGTTTTATACCACGAAGACTTCCAAAACACTCAACAAACATACACAAACATGAAACACAAGCAGAAAGACCTCACACGCACCCACACGACCTCATGTGCTCGGATGAACCCGAACACCCGAAACCCTAGAAAAACAGCAGTAAAGACAAGAAAAGAGACAACCAACGTCGTCTACCTGCTAGAAATGAGTAATGAAGCTCTAGAAAACACAGCAGTAAAAAGACAAGAAAAGAGACAACCAACGTCGTCTACCTGCTAGAAATGAGTAGATGAAGCTGTAGATGAAGACTAGACGACGAAAACAGACCACATGGGTAGATTTGGTGCTAGAATGAAGAAAATGTGTGTAGTACGGAGTGAAGAGGTGAAGAGAGTGAGTGAGGAATGGCTGGGATTGGGGTTTATATACCCAACCCAAGTTTGCAAAATTACAAGTTTAGTCCCTGCACTTAACCCTCGAGTTTCCAAAATTTTTTCGGTTGATTACGACCTTAAAATGTTCATTATATTAAGGTTAAAAGCGTGTTTAATGGCATTTGATAGTCTAAAATGGTTTTATTAAAGACAATGGTCGAAATAAAAGAAAAAAATGATATATTGGTTGGTAATGGTGATGAAATCTATAAAGGGTTTATGCTTAACACACGTTCTCGGAGAAAGTACAGGCACAAGAGAAAATAAGCAGACATGATTCCTTAAAGCAGGAGTTCATGAAGAAAAAGAAGAATAATTAAAATATTTCTATTCTTATTTATGTCGTTCGACGGACCTTAAGGTGACGGATGTCACAGTATCCCCCAGTTGAGAGAATTTCGTCCCGAAATTCAGCTGGAGTTAGGTCCAAGAGTGTCATCCACGAATAGGTGTGGGTATTTGAGTTTCATTTGATCTTCCCATTCCCATGTAAACTCTGGCCCTCGTTTTGAATTCCACCTTACACGAACAATTGGTATTCTACTGCGCTTCAACTGTTTGACTTTACGATCGATGACTTCAATGGGTTCCTTAATAAAATGAAGCTTTTCGTCGATTTTGATATCGTCAATGGGTATGTGAAGTGATTCGTCAGTCAAACACTTTCTTGAGGTTCGACACATGGAATGTATCATGCACACCATTGTGTTCTTGTGGTAACCTTAATCGGTAAGCCACTGGACTAATTCTTTGTGTAATCTCGAATGGTCCGACGTATCTTGGGGCTAACTTCCCTTTCTTTCCAAACCGAACAACTCCTTTCCAAGGAGAGACTTGGAGTAACACTCGGTCCCCAACGTTGAATTCTAGAGGCTTTCGACGATTGTCGGCGTAGCTCTTTTGGCGATCTCTAGCGGCTTTTAGCCTGTCTTGATTGGAAGATCTTGTCAGTTGTTTCTTGAATGATCTCTAGGCCTGTTAACTGACTTTCACCAATCTCGGCCCAAAAAACGGGTGATCTACACTTCCTTCCGTACAACGCTTCGAACGGAGCACACCCAATGCTGGTGTGGTAGCTGTTATTGTATGAGAATTCAATCAATGGCAAATGAGTATCCCAACTAACACCAAAGTCGATTACACACGCTCTCAGCATGTCTTCTAGCGTTTGTATGGTTCGCTCACATTGACCATCAGTTTGAGGGTGATAAGCTGTACTCATGTCTAATCGGGTGCCCATCGCTTTTTGTAGTGTCTGCCAAAATCGTGAAGTGAATCGGCCATCACGGTCGTATATGATTGACACCGGCACTCCGTGTCTTGTCACGACCTCTTAATGTACAATCTCGCCAACTTGTCCATTTTGTAGTCATCTCGGATTGGCAAGAAGTGTGCTGATTTCGTCATTCGATCCACTACGACCCATATCGAGTCATGCCCGTTTCTCCTTTTAGGGAGTTTGGTAATGAAATCCATGGATATATTCTCCCATCTCCACTCGGGAATTTCAGGTTGCTGTAATAATCCCGATGGTTTTTGATGTTCGGCTTTAACTTTCGAACATGTCAAGCATCTGCTAACCTACGTGGCAATGTCTTTCTTCAAGCTTGGTCACCAATACCGATCTTTGAGATCGTGGTACATCTTGTCAGCGCCAGGATGAATAGAATATCGTGTCTTATGTGCTTCATCCATGACCAAGGTACGTACACCTCCCCACTTGGGTACCCATATACGGTCCACGAAGTACTGCACACCATCGTCCTTGCACGTCAGTTGTTTATCCAACCCTCGGATTCTTCTTCTCCGCAAGGTTTTCTTCTTTCAACGCTTCACTTTATGCAATTTGGATCTGGGCTTTCAAATTTGTTTGAATGGTCAATCCCAAAGCTCGAGCACGTAGTGGTTTCACGCGTTCTTTGCGGCTTAGAGCATCAACCACCACATTAGCTTTCCCCGGATGTGATACCGGATTTCACAATCGTAGTCACTAAGAAGCTCTACCCAACGTCGCTGTCGCATATTGAGTTCCTTCTGATCCAGAATATGTTGAAGGCTTTTATGATCTGTGTATACGATGCATTTGGTTCCATACAGGTAATGCCTCCATATCTTAAGTGCGAATGCTACAGCGCCCAACTCAAGATCATGTGTCGTGTAGTTCTTCTGGTGCACCTTAAGTTGTCGCGAAGCGTATGCAATCACCTTATCTTTCTGCATTAGCACACATCCCAACCCTTGATGCGAAGCATCACAGTACACTACAAAATCATCAGTTCCATCTGGGAGGACAATATCGGTGCATTGCATAGCTTATCTTTCAGCGTTTGGAACGCCCGTTCTTGCGCATCTCCCCAACCAAACTTCTTGTCTTTCTGAGTCAGCAACGTCAACGGTTGAGTGATCTTTGAAAAGTTCTCAATGAAACGACGGTAGTATCCGGCTAATCCTAAGAACTGCCGTATCTCTGAAGGTGTCTGGGGTGTATCCCATTTCTTTACCACTTCGATCTTGCCGGGATCTACATGAATCCCGTCTTTGTTAACCACATGACCCAAAAACTTCACCTCTCGCAGCCAGAATTCACACTTCGAGAACTTGGCGAAAAGTTTCTCTTCTCTTAACAGTTCCAATATTGCCCGAAGGTGTTCTTCATGGTTCTCCTTCGATCGAGAGTAGATAAGTATGTCGTCAATGAATACGATCATAAACTTATCCAAGTAAGGTTTGCACACCCGATTCATCAAGTCTATGAACACAGCTGGTGCGTTAGTCAATCCAAACGGCATGACCAAGAACTCATAGTGCCCATAACGAGTTCTAAATGCTGTCTTCGGTATGAACTCTTAGTTGGTGATATCCAGATCGAAGGTCGATCTTGGAAAAATACGAAGCTCGTTGCAACTGATCAAACAGGTCGTCGATCCTGGGGAGAGGATACCGATTCTTCACAGTTAATTTGTTCAACTCACGGTAGTCGATGCACATACGAAACAACCCATCCTTCTTCTTGACAAATAACACTGGTGCTCCCCAAGGCGAATTACTCGGCTGAATAAAACCCTTCTCCAGTAGTTCCTGTAACTGGCTAGATAACTCTTGCATTTCAGACGGTGCCAACCGATACGGTGTCTTTGCTACCGGTGTAGCTCCAGGAACCAACTCAATACGAAATTCCACCTGTCGTGGAGGAGGCAAACCAGACAAGTCATCCGGGAATACATCTGGGTAATCCCGCACTATAGGGGTATTTGCCAATTCCTGTTCCTCCTCTTTCTTTTCCACCACATGAGCCAGAAAAGAGTAGCACTGTTTTCGTAAACTCCGGCGTGCTTTCATGCAGGAAATAAGCTTTAAGTTTCTCCCCGGTCTTTCTCCTTGAACTCTGAGTACTCCCCCGTCTGACATAGGGATTCGCACTACCTTGTCTCGACAGACAATCTCGGCCCCGTGTTTCGACAACCAATCCATTCCCACAATCACGTCGAAACTTCCTAGCTCAAAGGGTATCAAGTCTATATCGAAGGCGTGGTTCTCTAACATTATCGAGCACTTTCTAATAATTTCATCAGCCTGAACAATCCTACCATTGGCCATTTCTACAGAGTAGCTAGTTTCTAGCCTACTAGGGCTCAAATCAAGCAATTGCACAAACTCAGAAGATATAAAGCTATTGTCTGCTCCAGTATCAAACAGTATAGATGCAAAGTGATTATTGAGTAAGTGCGTACCCGTGACAACATTCGGGTCCTGACGAGCATCGTTGGCTCCAATGACGAATGCACGTCCCCGAGCTGTATTCCCCTGATTGGTCGGGCCTTGATTTCCAGCTATAGCCATCACTTACTGCTGGTTGTTTTCTTGTTGACCCGGTGCCCGATTCAGCCTGGGGCACATGTTTCGGTAGTGATCAAGGCTTCCACACTCATAACAAGCCCTTGCATTCCCGACGAGGTTAACCGCGTTGACCGGTTCAACCATATTCGGCGCTGTTCTGCAGTCTCTTGCAAGAAGCCCCGGGCGTCTATAGTTCGCACACACCCCGCACTGCGTTCCTGGGGGATGATGATAATTGCACATGTCACATTTGGGGTGTGGACCCACATACTCTCGCCTGCCCTGCGTCACTGCCACAAAGTTTCTGTTTGTCTTGGCCCTTTTATCAAACTTCCCGGCACTCGACCGGCTCGTTTCCCCAAAATCCATTCTCTTTTCTGCTCCTCTACCCAAAACTCCCGTTCTCACCATTTCATCAGGCAAAGCGCCAGCCTTTAGAATCAAGCTCTGAATAGTAGGAGGAGCGGTAGCGGTTACCATTGCCCGGATTTGAGGCGCAAGTCCCCAAATGTACCTCTCTATCCTTTTTGATTCCGGGGTGACTAGATGTGGAACCAACCTTGCTAACTCATGAAAACGGTCGGTGTAAGCTGCGTGCCGAGCCCCCACCATGGCATGATTCCAGAACTCATGCTCAAGTTTTTGCATCTCATTGAGAGGACAGTACTCCTCGGTGATTAGGGCCTTGAACTCATCCCACGACATTTGCATCGCGGATTCTCTTCCCCTAGCCTGAATCTGAGTGTTCCACCACGTTAGTGCCTTGCCTTGTAGTGAGCAAGTGGCGTACATAATTCTTTGACTGTCGAGGCATTCGCTGATGTCGATCACGGCCTCCATCTTTTCAAGCCATCTGGTCAGAGCTATGGCTCCACCTTTGACATCAAATTCCTTGTACGAACATCCCCGTCTAGCTTTCACACCCCGGTCACATTAACAATTACAGTTTCGTTAACAGCTGTACCACCATTTCCGGTCTCCTGATTGCTTTCGTTCCCAGTCGGTTTACCGTTATCCTCATTTTCATTGCCACCGTCCCCATGGGGGTGAGAATTCTGAAGAGCATCGCTCACTTGGGCCACAATGGTCGGAATTAGTGCGGCCAGCTGTTGGGCGATCAGGGCTGCCATATCCGCGTTCCCTGTTCCTTGATTGCTACTCGTTGGAGCATCACTTGTTCTTGGGGTTCTTCCCCTGCCTCTGCCTCTGCCTCTGCCCCTTGGGGCTTCAATTCCGCTACTATTACTACGAGTAGATCTTTGAGGCGGCATGTTCTATTCATAAAAGAGGTAACATATAAGCTTTAGTCACCATAAAATACACAAGTATTCCACTTATCATGTTCCAATGTTCATGTTCCAGTTGGTCAAGATCACCATGCAGCCCATTTCAAGCATATTCTCGGTATACCGGTATTGTTTATATATAGGGTTCCCCGCATCGTTCCCACCACACCCACGATGTACCGAGAATGATGCCCGATCCGGTTACATGACATCCGACTTTCCTTACATCATATCCATAATAATCCATCAAGTTAACTGAGAGCCCGAGCATGTAATCATGTATAGTCTGGTGGAGGTTGCCTATCTCGCATCCTTAAGGATTCAGACATAGCCTCCTCGGGTCGGTCTCAGTATCCAAGGTTAAGCGCAGTATATGATCTGTGAAGATCTCTTCGGGTCTCAATACCCGAATTTCGTTATGATAACTTGGCGCGCAGAGGGACAGAAGATCTAATAGGAGCATCCCATAAAAGAGTGAGCACAAGGGCTCTCTTATAGGGTGAAAAGATCACGAAATAGATAGATAAACGAACAAGTAATGAGGAACACGTATGAGATACAAAATGCACATAACCCTGGCATGCAATCTACATGAAGGTTCCTAGGTTATAGTCTAGGTCAAGCGTATTGCCTAATTCCCTATAACCAATGGCTCTGATACCAGTCTGTCACACCCCCGCTAAGAGCGGAAACACGGGGTTGCGACGAGATGGGAATCGTCATAACACGTGGTAAGCGATAGAGATGACGACACCCAACAACAAGGGGACTTTTGTCGTGTTAGTCGGTATTCACCACAACATAGCCATAAGCAAAAACATGATATAAAATGAACATAGATAATAACATTGTATCTAATTCCCACAACCCGAGAACAAGTTAAAAAGTATAATGTTGTTTGAAACAGTTACAACAATTGTTTTCAAAAAGACAAGTTTAGCCCGAAAATGCATCCTAGGGTCTCCACTAAGGCAGCACACCTAGAACCTCAGCAAGCATGATCACCTGAAAAGATATGCTCAAAATGGTCAACAAAATTGTTGGTGAGCTCGCAGGTTTATGTAATAAAAGTGTAAGTGATGCTGTATAAAGTAATGATATGGAATACCATGAATACAGTTATATACACAAGTAAAATCACATGACATGAGCTTTGCAACCAAACCTAGCGACGTACACAAAGAAATTGTCGGCATATATTCACCCAAGGCCCGTACCTGGCTATTGTTGGTACTAACTAGTATACCAACATGAGTGTGGGGGTGTCAACCCAGTAGTACTACCAATACCTAACCGTCGGTTCCCACACTGGAATTAAATAGTTGCAAAGATAGAACCACACAGCAGACCCAAGCATGTATCAGATAAGTACTTGCAACACAGTATCACGTTGATTCCTTGTATGAAAATTGTATGTATGTTGTACAGCATAGAAAACGGGCGAGCATACTTTTCCCCCATGTTTGTAAATGTTTGTAAAGAAGTATAAGCATAAAAGGGCCACGAAACTCACATGTTAAGTGGTAAGTATGAAAGATCGAGATTTCCAACAGTGGAATGCAATGATCGGTCAAACACCTATTGACAGTTATTGTCAAGCATTAATGACATGTATAAAGTGTATAGTAATGTTTGGTCGGTTCGGGTTGTATCGGTTCGGTCGTGGGTGGCACACACACAAAAGCCGACACACGTATCAGATCTTATGTAGATCCAAGTACTACGAGTAGTCGTCATTGCTTATGACATCCTTGTGAAGATCTCATTGTTATGAAAGATGACACTTGTTAAGTATTTGTAGTTTCAAATGGATTGTCGATAATTGTAAAATGTTAGGTTTATTTCAATTGAAATAGTATGGGCATGTTGATAGCGTTGACTTTAATCTTTGTGGTCAAGCAATAACACTTTTACTGATGTTGCCTTATCATCCTCAGACGTTCAAGGGAAATTCACACTCATCATGAGACACACAACAGGACCAGACGCTCGACCCACGTTCCATTCGTACGAATCAACCTTCAATCGTGCGAATTAGCTACTTTCGTGCGATTGAACCTTCATTCGTGCGATTGGACTCAGTCGCACCACACAACACACACATTCGCACGACCCAACCTCCATGCGCACGAATCAACCCTCAATCATGCGAATTAGCTACTTTCGTACGATTGAACCTTCATTCGTGCGATTGGACTCCAGTCGTGGGAAACCCGCACAATCGCATACACTCAGTCGCACACATGACTCCATCGCATATAAACACCCAGTCGCACGACTCAGTCGCACGACATGCCTAGTCGCACAACTCAGTCGCACGATTGACTCAATCGCATACAAACACCCACTCGCATGACTCAGTCGCACGATATGCCTAGTCGCACAACTCAGTCGCACGATTGACTCAATCGCATGACAGACCCAGTCGCCTGAATTGCAGAATCGCGACTGTGGTCGGCCGAGCAGCCCCCGAGCTGCTCTAACGCGAGTTTTATACCAAGAGGACTTCCAGAAACACTCAACAAACATACACAAACATGAAACACAAGCAGAAAGACCTCACACGCACCTACACGACCTCATGTGCTCGAATGAACCCGAACACCCAAAACCCTAGAAAAGACAGCAGTAAAAAGACAAGAAAAAAGACAACCAACGTCGTCTACCTGCTAGAAATGAGTAGATGAAGTTGTAGATGAAGACTAGACGACGAAACAGAAGAGCCCACATTATTCTTAGTGTCCAAGGGCAATAAGAGATCTTTAATTTCTATGAAGGTTGGATCTAGTCAACATGCCACTTGTCAATCAAAGCCAAAAATGTTAGAGCTCATTGCTCAAGGTGACAACCTAGCAGCACCAGCTAGTGTTGAACCCACACCGACTACTTCTCAACCAAGTCAAGACCCACAAATCACCCTCACCGACAAAAGAAAACACAAATAAACCCCTACTCAGACTATTCATTCTGTGGAGGCCCCCATATACTTACTCACACAAGAAGAAGTGGACACTGGAGCTCCCACTTCTCCTGAGGAGAAAACCACTCCCATCTTTTCTATGATTAGTGTTGAGGTTCCTCATCCTCAGCCTGATGAACTCATCACCTAAACTGCCTTAATCCATCACTCTGAGTCTCAATAATCCAGTGTTCAACCTTCAAGGGACAGTTACCATCCCCAGCCTTTTGATCTCAACCAACCTATTCCCAACCTTGACTTCTATACTCATGAAGATCTAGGTTTGAGTGAGATCATAATTCTCTCTTTTTTACCCCTACTTAAAGAGAGATGAATGCTCCTGAGTCTCCTATTTGTATCCCACACCAGTCACCTATAACTGAGGCGGACACTTTTGAACATGTTCAAGATGTCTATATGGATGCGGCTCTCACTTTTGAAAGTGATTTCTTCATTAAGACCTCAACCATGGCAACTCAGTCCACTGACTTTTCAACTGAGATTGTCAGTGAGCAGCGGAAAACCAGAAGCCAAGAACATGAAGTTGGTGATGAGATGGAGGACTCTGCTCCAATCATCTCATCCCCCAATGATTCTTCTGATGAAGATGAGGGGAATCTAAGATTGAAGGTGCAACAACTGTCTTTCACATGCACCTATTTACTCTCCAAGACGAGTCACCTTGAACCTTAGGTGACTACCTTGCAAAACAGGGTCAATGATAGGCAACTTAACATTCATATCGTAAGGAACAACTAGGTGGGAGATCTTTAAGAGGAACTCAACCAGGAACACAATAACCTGTGGAGGTGATTAGTCTAACTACTAGCTCACCTATGCAAGTGGGTGATGCTACCAAAAAGGGGGAGAAAGTCATCATGGCCACAGAACCTAGGAGTTCTTCAGAGTGTATTGAGATTGAGGACTCACCATCCTCACTTGCACTTGTGCATACTCAGTAACTTTCTAAGTTCACATTGATGTGGACTCTATAGACTCCTACATACAGAGTCTGTTTGAGGAAGGGATACCCAGGGCTATGTCATCTCCACCATCATCAAATCACGTCATTGGGTGGAGGTATGACAGCAACAGAAGAGCCCACATTATTCTTAGAGTTCAAGGGCAATAAGAGATCTTTAATTTCTATGAAGGTTTGGATCTAGTCAACATGCCACTTGTCAATCAAAGCCAAAAATGTTAGAGCTCATTGCTCAAGGTGACAACCTAGCAGCGCCAGCTAGTGTTGAACCCACACCCTCTACTTCTCAACCACCTAAACAACCACAAATCACCCTCACCAACAAAAGAAAACACAAATAAACCCCTACTCAGACTATTCATTCTGTGGAGGCCCCCATATACTTACTCACACAAAAGAAGTGGACACTGGAGCTCCCACTTCTCCTGAGGAGAAAACCACTCCCATCTTTTCTATGATTAGTGTTGAGGTTCCTCATCCTCAGCCTGATGAACTCATCACCTAAACTGCCTTAATCCATCACTCTGAGTCTCAATAATCCAGTGTTCAACCTTCAAGGGACAGTTACCATCCCCAGCCTTTTGATCTCAACCACCTATTCCCAACCTTGACTTCTATACTCATGAAGATCTAGGTTTGAGTGAGATCATAATTCTCTCTTTTTTACCCCTACTTAAAGAGAGATGAATGCTCCTGAGTCTCCTATTTGTATCCCACACCAGTCACCTATAACTGAGGCGGACACTTTTGAACATGTTCAAGATGTCTATATGGATGCGGCTCTCACTTTTGAAAGTGATTTCTTCATTAAGACCTCAACCATGGCAACTCAGTCCACTGACTTTTCAACTGAGATTGTCAGTGAGCAGCGGAAAACCAGAAGCCAAGAACATGAAGTTGGTGATGAGATGGAGGACTCTGCTCCAATCATCTCATCCCCCAATGATTCTTCTGATGAAGATGAGGGGAATCTAAGATTGAAGGTGCAACAACTGTCTTTCACATGCACCTATTTACTCTCCAAGACGAGTCACCTTGAACCTTAGGTGACTACCTTGCAAAACAGGGTCAATGATAGGCAACTTAACATTTCATATCGTAAGGAACAACTAGGTGGGAGATCTTTAAGAGGAACTCAACCAGGAACACAATAACCTGTGGAGGTGATTAGTCTAACTACTAGCTCACCTATGCAAGTGGGTGATGCTACCAAAAAGGGGGAGAAAGTCATCATGGCCACAGAACCTAGGAGTTCTTCAGAGTGTATTGAGATTGAGGACTCACCATCCTCACTTGCACTTGTGCATACTCAGTAACTTTCTAAAGTTCACATTGATGTGGACTCTATAGACTCCTACATACAGAGTCTGTTTGAGGAAGGGATACCCAGGGCTATGTCATCTCCACCATCATCAAATCACGTCATTGGGTGGAGGTATGACAGCAACAGAAGAGCCCACATTATTCTTAGAGTTCAAGGGCAATAAGAGATCTTTATTTCTATGAAGGTTTGGATCTAGTCAACATGCCACTTGTCAATCAAAGCCAAAAATGTTAGAGCTCATTGCTCAAGGTGACAACCTAGCAGCGCCAGCTAGTGTTGAACCCACACCCTCTACTTCTCAACCACCTAAACAACCACAAATCACCCTCACCAACAAAAGAAAACACAAATAAACCCCTACTCAGACTATTATTCTGTGGAGGCCCCCATATACTTACTCACACAAGAAGAAGTGGACACTGGACCTCCCACTTCTCCTGAGGAGAAAACCACTCCATCTTTTCTATGATCAGTGTTGAGGTTCCTCATCCTCAGCCTGATGAACTCATCACCTAAACTGCCTTAATCCATCACTCTGAGTCTCAATAATCCAGTGTTCAACCTTCAAGGGACAGTTACCATCCCCAGCCTTTGGATCTCAACCAACCTATTCCCAACCTTGACTTCTATACTCATGAAGATCTAGGTTTGAGTGAGTGTCATAATTCTCTCTTCTTTACCCCTACTTAAAGAGAGATGAATGCTCCTGAGTCTCCTATTTGTATCCCACACCAGTCACCTATAACTGAGGCGGACACTTCTGAACATGTTCAGGATGTCCATATGGATGCGGCTCTCACTTCTGAAAGTGATTACTTCATTAAGACCTCAACCATGGCAACTCAGTCCACTGACTTTTCAACTGAGATTGTCAGTGAGCAGAGGAAAACCAGACGCCAAGAACATGAAGTTGGTGATGAGGTGGAGGACTCTACTCCAATCATCTCATCCCCCAATGATTCTTCTGATGAAGATGAAGGGAATGTAAGATTGAAGGTGCAACAACTGTCTTTCACATGCACCTATTTACTCTCCAAGACGAGTCACCTTGAACCTCAGGGGACTACCTTGCAAAACAGGGTCAATGATAGGCAACTTAACATTTCATATCGTAAGGAACAACTAGATGGGAGATCTTTAAGAGGAACTCAACCAGGAACACAATAACCTGTGGAGGTGATTAGTCTAACTCCTAGCTCACCTATGCAAGTGGGTGATGGTAACAAAAAGGGGGAGAAAGTCATCATGGCCACAGAACCTAGGAGTTCTTCAAAGAGTATGGACATTGAGGACTCACCATCCTCACTTGCACTTGTGCATACTCAGTAACTTTCTAAAGTTCACATTGATGTGGACTCTATAGACTCCTACATACAGAGTCTGTTTGTGGAAGGGATACCCAGGGCTATGTCATCTCCAACATCATCAAATCACATCATTGGGGGAGGTATGACAGCAACAGAAGAGCCCACATTATTCTTAGAGTTCAAGGGCAATAAAAGATCTTTAATTTCTATGAAGGTTTGGATCTAGTCAACATGCCACTTGTCAATCAAAGCCAAAAATGTTAGAGCTCATTGCTCAAGGTGACAACCTAGCAGCACCAGCTAGTGTTGAACCCACACCCTCTACTTCTCAACCAAGTCAAGACCCACAAATCACCCTCACCGACAAAAGAAAACACAAATAAACCCCTACTCAGACTATTCATTCTGTGGAGGCCCCCATATACTTACTCACACAAGAAGAAGTGGACACTGGAGCTCCCACTTCTCCTGAGGAGAAAACCACTCCCATCTTTTCTATGACCAGTGTTAAGGTTCCTCATCCTCAGCCTGATGAACTCATCACCTAAACTTCCTTAATCTATCACTCTGAGTCTCAATAATCTAGTGTTCAACCTTCAAGGGACAGTTACCATCCCCAGCCTTTTGATCTCAACCAACCTATTCCAACCTTGACTTCTATACTCATGAAGATCTAGGTTTGAGTGAGTATCATAATTCTCTCTTCTTTACCCTTACTTAAAGAGAGATGAATGCTCCTGAGTCTCCTATTTGTATCCCACACCACTCACCTATAACTGAGGCGGACACTTTTGAACATGTTCAGGATGTCCATATGGATGCGGCTCTCACTTTTCAAAGTGATTACTTCATTAAGACCTCAACCATGGCAACTCAGTCCACTGACTTTTGAACTGAGATTGTCAGTGAGCAGAGGAAAACCAGACGCCAAGAACATGAAGTTGGTGATGAGGTGGAGGACTCTGCTCCAATCATCTCATCCCCCAATGATTCTTCTGATGAAGATGAGGGGAATGTAAGATTGAAGGTGCAACAACTGTCTTTCACATGCACCTGTTTATTCTCCAAGACGAGTCACCTTGAACCTCAGGTGACTACCTTGCAAAACAGGGTCAATGATAGGCAACTTAAAATTTCATATCGTAAGGAACAACTAGCTAGGAGATCTTTAAGAGGAACTCAACCAGGAACACAATAACCTATGGAGGTGATTAGTCTAAGTCCTAGCTCACCTATCCAAGTGGGCGATGCTACCAAAAAGGCGGAGAAAGTCATCATGGCCACAGAACCTAGGAGTTCTTCAGAGAGTATTGACATTGAGGACTCACCATCCTCACTTGCACTTGTGCATACTCAGTAACTTTCTAAAGTTCACATTGATGTGGACTCTATAGACTCCTACATATAGAGTCTGTTTGAGGAAGGGATACCCAGGGCTATGTCATCTCCACCATCATCAAATCACGTCATTGGGTGGAGGTATGACAACAACAGAAGAGCGCACATTATTCTTAGAGTTCAACGGCAATAAGAGATCTTTAATTTCTATGAAGGTTTGGATCTAGTCAACATGCCACTTGTGAATCAAAGCCAAAAATGTTAGAGCTCATTGCTCAAGGTGACAACCTACTAGGACCAGCTAGTGTTGAACCCACACCCTCCACTTCTCAACCAAGTCAAGACCCACAAATCACCCTCACCAACAAAAGCAAACACAAATAAACCCCTACTCAGACTATTCATTCTGTGGAGGCCCCCATATACTTACTCACACAAGAAGAAGTGGACACTAGAGCTCCCACTTCTCCTGAGGAGAAAACCACTCCATCTTTTCTATGACTAGTGTTGAGGTTCCTCATCCTCAGCCTGATGAACTCATCACCTAAACTTCCTTAATCCATCACTCTGAGTCTCAATAATCTAGTGTTCAACCTTCAAGGGACAGTTACCATCCCCAGCCTTTTGATCTCAACCAACCTATTCCCAATCTTGACTTCTATACTCATGAAGATCTAGGTTTGAGTGAGTATCATAATTCTCTTCTTTACCCTTACTTAAAGAGAGATGAATGCTCCTGAGTCTCCTATTTGTATCCCACACCACTCACCTATAACTGAGGCGGACACTTTTGAACATGTTCAGGATGTCCATATGGATGCGGCTCTCACTTCTCAAAGTGATTTCTTCATTAAGACCACAACCATGGCAACTCAGTCCACTGACTTTTCAGCTGAGATTGTCAGTGAGCAGAGGAAAACCAGACGCCAAGAACATGAAGTTGGTGATGAGATGGAGGACTCTGCTCCAATCATCTCATCCCCCAATGATTCTTCTGATGAAGATGAGGGGAATCTAAGATTGAAGGTGCAACAACTGTCTTTCACATGCACCTATTTACTCTCCAAGAAGAGTCACCTTGAACCTCAGGGGACTACCTTGCAAAACAGGGTCAATGATAGGCAACTTAACATTTCATATCGTAAGGAACAACTAGCTGGGAGATCTTTAAGAGGAACTCAACCAGGAACACAATAACCTGTGGAGGTGATTAGTCTAACTACTAGCTCACCTATGCAAGTGGGTGATGGTACCAAAAAGGGGGAGAAAGTCATCATGGCCACAGAACCTAGGAGTTCTTCAGAGAGTATTGACATTGAGGACTCACCATCCTCACTTGCACTTGTGCATACTTAGTAACTTTCTAAAGTTCACATTGCTGTGGACTCTATTGACTCCTACATACAGTGTCTGTTTGAGGAAGGGATACCCAGGGCTATGTCATCTCCACCATTATCAAATCACGTCATTGGGTGGAGGTATGACAGCAACAGAAGAGCCCACATTATTCTTAGAGTTCAAGGGGAATAAGGGATCTTTAAATTCTATGAAGGTTTGGATCTAGTCAACATGCCACTTGTCAATCAAAACCAAAAATGTTAGAGCTCATTGCTCAAGGTGACAACCTAGCAGCACCAGCTAGTGTTGAACCACACCCTCTACTTCTCAACCACCTCAACAACCACAAATCACCTTCACCAACAAAAGAAAACACAAATAAACCCCTACTCAGACTATTCATTCTGTGGAGGCCCCCATATACTTACTCCACAAGAAGAAATGGACACTGGAGCTCCCACTTCTCCTGAGGAGAAAACCACTCCCATCTTTTCTATGTTCAGTGTTGAGGTTCCTCATCCTCAGCCTGATGAACTCATCACCTAAACTGCCTTAATCCATCACTCTAAGTCTCAATAATCCAGTGTTCAACCTTCAAGGGACAGTTACCACCCCCAGCCTTTTGATCTCAACCAACCTATTCCCAACCTTGACTTCTATACTCATGAAGATCTAGGTTTGAGTGAGTATCATAATTCTCTTTCTTTACCCCTACTTAAAGAGAGATGAATGCTCCTGAGTCTCCTATTTGTATCCCACACCAGTCACCTATAACTGAGGTGGACACTTCTGAACATGTTCAGGATGTCCATATGGATGAGGCTCTCACTTCTGAAAGTGATTACTTCATTAAGACCTCAACCATGGCATCTCAGTCCACTGACTTTTCAACTGAGATTGTCAGTGAGCAGAGGAAAACCAGCCGCCAAGAACATGAAGTTAGTGATGAGATGGAGGACTCTGCTCCAATCATCTCATCCCCCAATGATTCTTCTGATGAAGATAAGGGGAATCTAAGATTGAAGGTGCAACAACTGTCTTTCACATGCACCTATTTACTCTCCAAGACGAGTCACCTTGAACCTCATGTGACTACCTTGCAAAACAAGGTCAATGCTTGGCAACTTAACATTTCATATTGTAAGGAACAACTAGCTGGGAGATCTTTAAGAAGAACTCAACCAGGAACACAATAACCTGTGGAGGTGATTAGTCTAACTCCTAGCTCACCTATGCAAGTGGGTGATGCTACCAAAAAGGGGGAGAAAGTCATCATGGCCATAGAACCTAGTAGTTTTCAGAGAGTATTGACATTGAGGACTCACCATCCTCACTTGCAATTGTGCATACTCAGTAACTTTCTAAAGTTCACATTGATGTGGACTCTATAGACTCCTACATACAGAGTCTGTTTGAGGAAGGGATACCCGGGCTATGTCATCTCCACCATCATCAAATCACGTCATTGGGTGGAGGTATGACAGCAACAGAAGAGCCCACATTATTCTTAAAGTTCAAGGGCAATAAGAGATCTTTAATTTCTATGAAGGTTTGGATCTAGTCAACATGCCACTTGTCAATCAAAGCCAATCAAGACAAGTTGACAAGTTGGCTCAAAGAATACAAGACATGATCACTGTAGAGTTTAGCTATAGAAGAAGAGTAAGGTAATCAGGCATTGCCATTGGTCAACTGGATGTTGAGGCAGACCCTAAGATTAGTTTTATATGGATAACTTTGACTGAAGGCCTAGTGACAGAACCTAATAGCCTTGTCTTATCATCATCAACTACGGTAGAGATCCATACCCTTACTGAGACACCTGCTGGTGAAGGTGCATCTCGAGCAATCTCTGGACAGAGCTCAGAAGCCACATCAAGCAATGAAGGCCACAACTCTCTCCACCCTCAGTCATAAAGGTCTATGAGTGACAAAGGAAAAGAAAGATGACATTTGAGGAGATTGAGGAGTTGGAGAGAGAGAGGAAAAGGAAGGTGGGGGGAGAAAGTTCCTCTTCTGGGTTGGCAAGAGTCATGGAGACTACAATCAGGGCTGCCTTAGACGAAACACTCACGATGATGAGTTAAGGGTAGTCAGGATCAATTACTTGCTGGCCAGGAACTATGACATTGACAATGCCATCTCTCTCCTTTTAGAAGAACTAAATGAACTGGTTGACATGGAAAGGTCAAAAGAGAAGAAAGAGGCAGAAGATGCAGAGCTACTGGTACAAATCATAGAAGAAAGAAGAATGAAAACATTGTACAAGTATGTTCCTACACTCTCCCCAGTTCAAGAAAGTCCTGCACATAAGGATGTGGTTTAACAAGAACCTTAGGTAGATAAAGAAGAAGACAAGATCAAAATGATCAACTACCTGAGCACAGGCCTCTATCAGGCAGAAGCACTTCTTCCCTTACCTTATGACTATGTTGAGTTTGAGTATTTAAAACAACTTGAACATGAGATAGTTAAGGACAGAAAAACAACTAAAAGGAAGCTATGGGAAGAACGTGCTAAGTCAATAGCTATCATCCAAAAGATTATGAAGGAGTCTGAAGACAGGCAGAGGATGATGAGCTTCTTGAAGCTATAGGATTCTCTGGAAGGAGTCTTGGTCCCATGTCTCTATCCACTATGGATGAGCATATCAGGGTAATCAAGCAGAACATGAAGAGTGGAGCATTGATTGACTTACACTCCCCTCCAAGTGAAGCTCCACCTAAAGTGGAGGTTATGGTTGAACAACCAGAGCCAACACAACCTAGACCTCCTGCTGAAACTCAGCAAGCTTCATCTTCTGATCCATAGCAGGGTAAAACTCTCTCTACTTCTGTTGGACCAAAAGAACCAATGAGCCAAGATCAGAAAACCTCTAAGTCCCACATGGTATCACAACAACTGCTGAAAGACTCATCAGCAGTTTGACAAGTGCTGAAGCCTCAACAGCTGAAGATCAAGTGCTGAAGACTTCAACAGCTGAAGAACTAAAGTACTGAAGTACAACAGCTGAAGAACACAAGTGCTGAAGCTCAAAGAGCAAAGTACTGAAGTACAACAGCTGAAGAGTTTACAAGTGCTGAAGATCAACAACTGATGTACAAAGTCTGAAGACAAAGACTGAAGACATCAGCTGATGATATCTACTGAAGTCATCAGCTGATGAAACACCTGAAGGTCAAAGTCTGAAGATCAAGTACTGAAGTCTCAGTAGTTTGTCACAACTGCTGAAGAGTACTTCTTCAGTAGTTGTGATATCAGTAGTTTTATATTTTTAGTTTCAGTAGTTTTATGTTTCAGTAGTTTTGTAAAACGACTGAAGAGCTTGTTCTTCAGTCGTTGTAGTTTCAGTAGTTTTATATTTTGTACTTAACACTCTGATATGTTCTCAGTAGTTGTGAACATTCAGTAGTTTGTTAAGAGTTAGTTATTTTTGTATTAGATCTGCCAGTTGTCACTTTCCGTGATAACAGCAGTGATTGTTGCACTCTATATAAGGAGTGACAACCTATTGTAATACGGTGAATGAATGACGGGAATGAATGAATGATTTGATTAGAAACATTCCATAAACATTCCTTGAATCAGAAATATGTTCACTCGCTATAACCGTATGTGCTCTTAATGCATACAAGCATCGACTTCTTGCTACAATTTGTCTAATTCCTATTCTTATTCCGCTGCCTTGAACTCTAATACATCAAACTTGTGATCGCTGATCCTGTCAAATGGTATCAGAGCAGTTTAATCATTGATCGATCTAATAATTGATCATTGAAACTGCTATTCAAGATCTAAGTTTGATTGAATTAGCTTTTGTTTTGCAAGAAACGGTTATAGAGAATGAATTTTCTGTATTTCTGGTCATTCATCCTGAGATCTTCTCTTGGTTTTCATTGAGTTTGTTGTGGTCTGTGTAAAACTTTTAAAGCTTGAATTAAATTGGTTTTGAACTGAAAATGACTACTCCCTCAAATGATCCTCACAATACAGGTTCCTCAACCAAGCCACCAATGCTGGTTAGGAATGAGTATAACATATGGCAACGGCGAATGCTCCATCACCTGTCTGTTAACAGCGCAGGTTGTTGGACATCAGTGGTACATGGTCCACACAAGCCTATGGTGAATAACCCGGAAACCAATCAAATGGTTCCGAAGAGGAGGGAGCAATACTCAGATGAGGATAAGAAGTTGCTTGAAATTGATGCAAAAGCCCATGGAATTCTGGCCATGGCACTGCCAAATGAAATCTATTCTGGGCTAATGCATCATGAAACTGCCCATGACCTCTGGAATGCCTTGAAAGAACAATTTGGAGGAACAGATGAGGTCTTGGTAAATAATAGAGAAATCCTCGCCCAACAATATGAGACATTTTCTCATAGAAAGGGTGAGACACTGACTCAACAATATGAGCGGTTCTCTTGTTTGATCTCTGAATTAAAAATGGTCAAACTTGAGTACACCAATATCCAGATGAATAACAAATTTCTCAGATCACTGCCTGAGAGATGGGACACATATACTATTGTCCTACGCTCCAGTGCAAGTTTGGACAAACTATCTCTCACCCAACTCCATGGGAAACTGCTCATGTTTGAGAGAGAGATAGAACAGAAGAGAAAGTTGTCTTCATCTGGAAAGCTCGCTGAAGACTTTATACCAGGCAACACCGCCTTGGTGGGTCATGAGTCAGAATATGCTTCATCTGAATGCCAGTATGATGAGCATATTAATTTCTCTTCAAGAACTTCTGATTCTGCATTTATGAGTGTTGATGGTCAGTTTACTTGGTGTAATAATGACAATCTATGGTTCATTATGGATGATCTCAAGGGGATTGCTGATGATGACTTAGAAGAGATGGATATTTTGAGCCAAATGGCCCTGATAAATATCAGATCTCAGAAGTTCTATAAAAGAACTAGAAGAAAATTCCCAGGACTCTCTGGCAAAACCAAAGTTGGTTTTGACAAGAGCAAGTTGAGGTGTCACAAATGCCAAAGGCTTGACACTTTGCAAGAGAGTGTAGATTAACTGGATCTAACTCCACTGCACCATTTGTGACTTTTCTGGCAATAGTCAACAACACAGAGGGCAACATCCTGTCACTTCTAGTCATTATCCTCAACAACAATCTCCGGCATATTTGTTTCTCAGGGTCAAATGCCATATCCGTACCCTTGTTATTACATGCCACAGTCAAATCAAGTTCAAGTTCCTATGGCACCACAACCTCATGCACTACCAGAACCTCAGCCATCCCAATCTCATCAACAAACTCAACCTCAACAACACAGCTTCTTCACCCCAGGAGTTGTTGACTGGAGCAATTTACCAGATGACATGTCTGGTCATGACCAACTGTTCTCAGGTGCTGGTCAACATGGTGGTGACAGTCCTTTTGGGAATCTAGCTCTTATGGCTTTGGAGTCTGCTGATACTTCATTTTCTAATGCCTCTACACCTCAGGTATCACAGGTATCCTCTGAGGCAAAAGCCAAATTATGTTCTGAACCATGCATAGCAGCATTTGCTTCCATTAGAGAAGCAAATGTAGCTCTAATTAATAAGAACATTGAGCTAGAACAAATAATTTCCAAAAACAAAGTTGTTTTGAGTCTATGCTTAAAGATAAAAATGATGAGATTTATAAACTGAATTGCCAAATAATTGATGATAAGGCTAGAGAAGAGGTACTTCTAGAGAAGTACAAAGATCTCAAAGAAACCCTTGCAGTTACCCAGGTAGAGTGTGATAGATGGGTACAATCATGCAAAGGTTTTGAAATGCTTCTTAGTAAGCAATCTGCTTCCAATGTGAAGTTTGGAATTGGTTACAATCACACTGCTCCACCTACAGATTTTACCCCAAGAGCAGAGGTAGAATCTGATGGTGAGAGTGATAACCAATCCATCACATCATGTGATCTACCTTCTGATACAGCACAATCAGAAGTAGCAGTTAGCATCAAGCCCTCTTTGAACCTATCAGCTGATGTTGATGGTTCAAATGCTGACACTCACATGATTAATGAGTTGATCAACTCAGGAGTTTTGAAGGTCCTGAAAGGACTAGAGAGCATGATTTAACACCTGAAGTTCAAACTTCAACTGTTGTCAGTACTGAAGAGAAGAAAACTGCCAGTAGAAAGAGTTTGAAGTCTACTAAAGAGGCAGTCAAGAAAGCAAACAATGCTTCCAAAGCATTGAAGAACAAGTCTTCAGTTGCTTCACCCTCTTTAGTTGATGATCAACCTAAGATGAAGAAGACACCATGTGAAGTATGTGGTTTGTTCAATCATCTTACAGATGATTGTTGGTACAAAAGAGGTTCCAAACTCAAACAAAAAGAAGAAATTAATGAGAAAATGGTAAAAATGATAACTGAGTTTGAGACCACATTTGTATCAGCAACATGAAATCCTGTAACCCTTAAGTCCTCAAAGAAATCCAAAAAGGAAGGGGTTAAACAGGTGACAGCTGAGAATGCTCAGAAGAAGAAGGGCAACATAGGAACTTATCAAACTCCACTGGCAATGTGTCTGATGAGCTGAAAGCTTTATCACAAAATCAGACACAGCTGGTTATGATGGTTCAACATCTGTTAGGTAGAGTTAACCAACTAGATGCTCCTATGTTGAAACCACAGAAAAGGAGGTCCAAGCCAAAGGACTCCTCTTCTACACCATCTTCTTCCTCTCAGGCTGTCGTTTCAGATAACATGTTAGTTTACCATCTATTGATGAGACCAGGCCCAAAACCAAAAAGGTTTGGGTCTCTAAAACTACTGATTGTTTATTATTGCAGGGTTCTTCAACATGCCAAAGTAGCATCTGGTATGTAGACAGTGGGGGATCTATGCACATGACTGGGAACAGCTCTCTTCTTCATGACTACTCTCAAGGAAAGAAGGGATTTGTTTCTTTTGGCAATGATG